>BQNB010042171.1:8803-23999 GCA_026074375.1 Tanacetum coccineum | reverse complement strand
GTGCCGCTTTCAAAACACCCATCGGGTGCACTCCATATAAGTTAGTGTACGGAAAGGCTTGTCATCTTCCTATCGAACTTAGACACAAACCCTATTTGGCCGGGGACATACCACCGACGGTTGTCCCGGATCTCTAAACTTTCCCTATGGACCACTAAATTCGGGGACGATTCAAGCTTAGCGACTCATTAATAAACAAGCGCTTCGTGGGTGGCAACCAATGCTTATCCTAATATAATTATAATAGTAGTAATGAATAAGTGTGACATGAGGAGGTTCACCTCTTCTTTTCTCGTGTTTCATGGTTTGTGTTGTATGTCTAGGATTGCCCTAGATTTTGAAGACTATCGTGCTCGTGGTTTTGCCATTCGTTCACTCGAGCTTCAATCTTTAGCATGATTATGGGAATCCAATATCCTTAATCTTATCGACTAACATTTATCTTTGAGCATACTTAATAAACGGCTTTAGATTTACGTAGAGACCATTCTTAAAACATTGAGGACAATGTTTAGTTCTAGTATGGGGGATCTATCGATTTGATTGTGCCTGCAGTCATTGATTTCACATAATCCCATTTTTACCACCAAAATGCCAAAAAAATGAAAAAAGTTAAAAATTTTCAAAAATAAAATAAGTGTTTTGTCACAATGTTTGACTTTCCTACTGGGTAGAATGAGAATAAATTTTGACTTGATCAAGCGTGTTGAGCTCTAGCTTGCTCCTTAACTTTTAGGCTAAGCATTCGCGAATCTTTTTATTAAAGATTTTCTATTTACGAAGAATAAGAAATGATAGAGTTATGTATGAGTTAGATGCTAAACAAGGATTATTTGGAAATCTTACAAGCTCATAAGTGTAATTTGTGGCTTTTTCTCCCTTAAGCTCCTAACCGGACTAATAATAAGTGCTATTATTGAAAATTAAACTTAAATCAAAAAAATTTGAATTTGAAATGTAGTCGATAACATTAGTCTTTTTAGTCTTTGTTCAAATTTATACTCAAATTTTCTAAAAAGAAATTTTCTCTATATATCGTGGTAATAAGTTTTATGCAAAAAAAATGAATGAGGTAATAATAAAAACTGTGGACTGATAAAAGTTTACTCCCTCTTACCGGCTTAGAACCGATGTGGCAGTCTTCAAAAGAAGGCCCATAGTAAGAATAATAATCTAAGACTGATTAAAGTTTGTTGCATCTTACCGGCTCACAACCGATGTTGCAGCCTTCAAAAAGGTCGAGGATTTTTGAAGCCGAAATAAGAAAATTGTATCATGGTCATATTAATGTTAAAAGTAATACATGTGATTTAATAAATATAGGGAAAATCTCTTTTTCTTATGTAGGATCCCGATATCACTTCACTTCATATAATCGATCACGAATCGAACCAAGAAAGGAGAAAGAAAGAGTTGAGTTGTTTAGAGAGAGAAAGAGGAGAGAGAATTGAGAGAGAAAAGAGAATGGAATTATTTAGCAATTTTCAACAACTTGAACAACTTTAACAACTAACTTTTCCCAGTGGAAAAGTTACTTATATACCCTGACACTTAAAAGTGACGCGCGGGATATTTAACTAGGACTCGGGCTCGGGTTTTGCTTGGGATTAAACCCGAAACATATACAATATTAGATTATCTATCGAGCCCGATTCCCGATATTATCCTATTACAACATTAACTAATTAAAGACCGAAGCTCCATCGTAGAGTGACCGAACTTCCTTGTTCGACTCAATAAATTGAGGCTAACAATCTCCCCCGAAGTGAGGTCTTGAACACGGGAACGAGCTTTTTTTATTGACTCAATAAAATTGAGGCTAACAATCTCCCCCGAAGTGAGTTCATTGATGACACTCCTTCATGAGATCAGTGAGATTGCTTTTGTCATTTAAGCTCGAGTGTTCTTGGTCTTTGTCTTCGTTGTAAGCTTGTTCCTTCATGCTTTGCGATCGGCTAAGCCATCTTGCGATCTTGTGTCTTTGACCAACATGCTCATACTATTGCATTATCTTGAAAGCTTTATTTCAGAGTTTGCGGAAGTCTTTGTCTTTAAATCTTGAGCTTTCTAGATAGTATGTCTTCGTAGATTGAGCATTTGAATGGGATTGAGGTTGCCGTTACCACCGTTTGACCTGCAGGTTTACGTTAGTGATAAACGAGAAAATTGATTTGAAAATCAATCGACGTGTCACTCGTTAAAGAGTTTTTGTAACACATCGAGAGTGTCATGTTTTTATCAAAATTCATCAACCGTCAATTCATTTACTGGACCAAATCGATATCCAGTTGTCACAAGTTTGATTCATATAGAATCTCGCAAGTCACCTACCAAGAGCTTGTTTGATGCTGGCTCAAGCAGGATTTCCATCTTCATTGTGAATACATTAGTATCACTCGGATGTTCTGGCAAATATCACAATGATATTGCGTAGGACTCTTGATAACAGCTTGTGAACCTGATGATGTTCAACAAGTGTTTGAAATGGAATGTGTCCTAACGAGATTTTGATTGATCTCTTGGCTCTAGACTCGATTAGTGCATTTTGGTTTTAGTACTCGGAGGCTGGAGCATATTGCCACCTATTCAATATCAACAATCTCGGAGTGAGATGTCAATAGATAACGTGTGTATCTCCGTGACAAATGAGACAAGTTTCTGTTGAGAGAAACTCGAATGGCTGGGAAGGGTTGTGCATTGCATCACTGGGTCCATGATGTCGTTTTCAATGTCAGCAATCAACTTGTGATTCTGACAGCATATGTATTGACCCGGTTTCTGCCTTAAGTTGTGTGGAGGGCTTCTTTGTTTACACCCTTTATCCATACATTTCTTTTTAATTCTTCAACGCCTTCAATGCTTACCAAGACGTCATTACTAACACCTTGTTGTGATTGTTCCAGTGTTAACTCAATCTTAGTCGGCATTATTCCCATATACATTCATCTCCAATCATACCTAAGGAATGCTATTTCTAACTTTGGATTATCCTTGGGTAGATCCTCCGGTTCTGGTTGGATCATAGGATTGATTCCTAACCTAACCACCTTATGACTTCAGAATCGTCGTGAAATTAAGATGTTGTTGGGTATAAGATCAAACCATAAAACCTTTTCTTTCTGTTTAGCACATTGAGTCGATTAGATCATATTTTAAATACATTTTCTCCCCTTATTTTAAATAATAAACACTTAGTTTTTGAAATACCTTGTGATTAAAATATGTCTTGAAAATTCAGTGGGAGAAAATATTATCAGCATGAATGGTTTGGAACATTTTGATAATGTTTTGAATACATAAGAATTGTCGTTGATGATGTATCCAAGAACATTAAAACTTTGTTTTTCGAAAAACTCCCCCTCAAAAATAGGACCAATTGAGAAATTGTTGTCTTTTAAAAACATTGTGAGGGATGGAGTGTTGAACACACAATTTTGAAAGATTATGATTTGTCATCGAGAAATTCTTGAAAAATTGTGTTCAACTTTTTGAAAAACCAGATGTTAGAGGACTTCTCTTCTAACGGTAAGGGTAGCGCTCTGAAATGTACCAATGTCCTTTTCTTGAGCTAAAAACATTGAATGTCTTGTAAGAACAGCTCAAGACCGAGAAACGTTAATTTTCTCGTTGTGAGGATAAGTTATAAACCTTCCTTTATTTGAAGTCCGGGTTATGTACTGACATTTGCACATAAGCCATTTAGAAAATTAGAAATGACATGTTTTGAAACTATTTTGAAAACTCTCGCTCGAACTTCATATTACAACGTGTCACTTGTTAATCGAATTTCTAAGCACGTAAATGTTATCGATTCCAAGAGGACATGTCGAGAGCATCCTATTGGAAATTTTGTGATTTTTCTATTTTGTATTTTCTATATATATCCTGTTTGTCCTCGCATGCTTGTGAAGTGGAATAGTAATCCCAAATGCTTGTGTGATGTAGCTGGTCTTGTTGCTTAAGGACAACTTTTGGAATACCAGCTTTGAACTTGACTGTTCATTGCTGTGGTCTTGAATTCCGAGTTCTGAACGGTTATGATCAGAAGTCATTTGATGAAGAACGAGGCTTGATCTGCTACGATCAAACGTCTTTTGAACATTGAGGAACAGGGCCTGAAGTGTTATTTTCAGCAGACGCCATTTGACATTGACGACCGAGGCTTGAACTACTGTGTTCAAACGTCATTACCATGAAGACCGAGGCTTGATCTGCTGCGATCAAACGTCATTACCATGAAGACCAAGGCTTGATTTGTTGCGATCAAACGTCATTTGATGTAGCTCATCTTTTGTGAAACCATTCTGGCACTGGTTTCTTAGATATCAAAATTTTTAGCAACCACACTCTGAGATTTTCTTGCTTTTCATTGTATAGTGCATCTGCATTTATGTCAATTCGTTGTTGCTTTTGACCATTGAATGACGTACCTGCACTTAAACCCAGAGTTTGTTCGCATGCATGAATATGAGGGATATCTACTATTGAACCATTTGGGGGTTCACTGTCAACCTTATTTGTGCTAAAGGCGAATATCTTTCTATAGCAAACCCAAAGTCTAAAAGACAATCGTCTTGAATATATTACCGTCGGCGGTTTCCACCTAAGACAAGATCTAGGAGTCATTGTTTTCTCAGGGACAGTGGTAGTCTTTTTGTTTGAGAACCTATGTCCTGTTGGGATCTGTCTTTCTGGTTTCTTAGATGCACTTGACTTTGCTACGGGCATATATCTCTTTGTTGTCTTATGGGATTTTGCATCCTTATTCTGTGCAGAGGCACGAGGATTTAACCTTGAGAGGTATTCTAAGACGCATTCATCATGATTTGCACTGTAAAGGAACTTTTTGCATGTAGGACATTGCAATTCATTGAACTTCAAGAAAGGCTTTTGTTTCCTATGTTCTCCTAAGTGAACATCTTTGTTTGAAACCCGACTACTCATTGATGTTTTTTACTTGCCACAATTCCTAGGTTTTGGTTTGCAACCATTAGCAGTGTTGGGTAATCTAGCAGGATCAATCATACTAGGTTTTCCATTCACTTCTTTGTCTTTCTGAAGTTGTGCACTTTTCTTAGCTTTCTCTAGGTAGTAGTTATGAACCATGTCATTTGAGCCTACTTTTTCCCTTGGTGACTGATGTGACACATGCTTTGGGAAATTCCTAGAGGGGCCAGGTGCAATCACATTGGTGTTTCGAACTGCTTGTTTTCTAATCTGAGGCAAATTCTGTTGAGTGACTTGTTTAAACAAACCATCCGACACATTAGTTTTATTAACCGATTGTTTGTTTGAAAACTTCTCATTTCAGGAGAATTTGAAAAAGGAGTCGGTTTTCCTAAAACTGATGGTTTTGGAATTCGTTGAGCATTTGGTTGTCGAATAACAGATGGTTTATTAAACTGAGTTTCCACAGACTTTCCCTTGCAGTTCTCGATGAGTTTCTTTAACTCACTTATGGCTATGTTCTTGTCTTGCATTTGAGCTTTCAAATCTTGTATTTCATGATATTGTTCACGTTCTTTTCGAAATACATTTGAAGCATTTTCTTTGCAAACTGGGTTGTTTTTCATCTGTTCTTTACAATGTTGTAAAGAAAGTTCAAGAGAAATCGAGTGTTTTTCAAGTTTAGCAAAACTCTTTAAAAGCTTATTATGAACTTCGTTATTAACAGATTCAGTTTGTTTTGACAGCTTTTTTGCAAGACATTCACATTCTTTGACTTTATGAAGATATAAGCATTGCAATTCAGTATTAGCATTTAAATGAGACAGAGAATGCAAATATGAACATGTAACATCTTTAGACACACACTCTTCGAGAAGTAGATCATATATGTTTGAAAAATCAGCCTTTTCTGATTCAAGTTCGTCAAGCTCCTTTTCAAGGGAATTAACGTACTCCAAATCGTCATTCATTTCTCTTTTTAGTTCATGAACAAAACAATGACTGTCCAGTATAGTTTTGTTTGAAAGAGGCATTAATAAGGTTTTGATCAAAACTTCATAGTCATAGCAGTTGGGTTAGGAATGCACTATAGTATGATTGACCCAAGGTTTGTTGACAAATTGTCCTAAAATGATTGAAGTTGTTTGTCATTTCGTTATAAAGTAGTCTATTACTAATGGATTTAGACATGGGTAGAAAGCCAACGTTTTTAGCAATGTTTGGTTTTGTCCTAACAAACTTTTCTCTTCTTGTCTTCCTAACTTCTTTAGCGCGTTCCAACTGATCAGATAGGTTGGGATGGGGTTTAAAAGTTTCATAAAGACTGTTTTGATATGTGTAGTCGTATGGTTTTCACTTTGTCTTTATTCAATTTTGATCTACTCTCTTTTTAAGGAGTCACTGTCTCTACCCCATTGGGCAAATCTGGTTGCAGGACTCAGAATATTATATGGGATCTCATTCAAACGGAGGCTTTTTAGATTGAGCTTTCTTGAGGTACTTTGATTAAGCAAAGGTTGATCTACCATTATACGTTGCACTTTGGGTGCTAAACATGTGAATGGTTCTGGAATTGACTGATTGCGTTTATAAAGAATTTCATTTAAAATTACTTATTTGTTGCCCATTTCAATTCCGATCGTGTCAATGTTTTTACTTCCTAACCTTTCAATCCGAAGTAACCTTACTTCTCTGAGTTGACCTCAAATTGTGACATAGTTAACAGACACTTTTTGGATAGATCATCGTGTTTCTGATTGGTCAACTGAAATTTCATAGGTTTAGTTTTAAACCTCTTGTATGTCAATCTTTACGCAGCTAATAGTCCTAGTAGTTTCATTTAATTTGTTTGAAGTTATTTTTTAATCACTCGTTCGGTCATTAAGGGCGTGTACGTCTCAAGCTCAGTCATTTTGGTCTGAAGTGAATCAGACAACTATCGGGGACTGCTTAGTAGCCCTCCCCTAGAGCCCTACTAGGACCTCATCAAGGTTAGTTTTGCACTCTCTTCTGTTCTTGAGTTTATGATGCGTTTCGCTTTCTTTAATTGTTTAATACCGTTTTGTTTTCCTCCTATATCAAGAGTCAAATTAGCAATTAAATTAGCAGCGCAGCTCGCTCATCAACCACATTCAGCCGCATTTTGATCAACTGATTACTATTAGTACATATATTTGAGGATGAATCAGGAATGACATTGCTACATCCTTTCCAAAAATATGTGTCGTTAATGGATTCAGGTGTATGATTGTCGTCTCCACATTGGCAAACGCATCATTTTCATCATGTTTTGTACTGTTCCATTGGCTGACTAGTAAGAACTGGATTCGTCAGGTGAGACCTCCTGATTCTTTGCCATGTAACTGGAATGTGCTCGCCAATTCTCTGTTTATCAATCTCTTATCTGAATACACTCACACTGCTATGTTTCATCTATGAAATTGTTAACGATGATTGAACCTCTTGAACCTTGCACTGTTGAATCTGCAACTGTCTTTCACTCAACTTTTTCAACGTCATCTTAAGTCTCTTGCTCTGACTTGCATCTTTCTATTATACATTGTCAATGGAGTTCATGTTCTGGATGATTGGTTTCCCTTGATTGGTTTGAGCTGTCATTTTTAGTGTAATCTCTGAAGATTTCTATTACTTCTCGAATCTGATGGAAAAGTTCTTGGAATAAATATCGAGAGCTTTAACAAGTAAGAGTTTGAACCTTCAAACTGTCACTTTGATCACACTTGAGCGGATTTGGATCCCTCTCGTGAAGTGTTTCTGCATTGAGAAGTGTTTCTAAGTTATTCATGTGTTGAGATAACTGAAACTTGAAGGTTCTGAAACTATCACCAAAGAGTCGTGCAAAAGCTTGTTGATACCATATACTCTGTCTGTCGAGAAGTTGAGTGGTTGATTTAAGTGCATTTAATTTGTTCAAGGGTATCGTAGAAAACGCGAATGCCACTGAGAATATCTTCCTGGTCCAAGCATCGGTGGACGATCTTTTGAACCAGCTGCCATGATATTGTTGTGCATTTGGCTATCTGTTGAGGATGTGTTAACTGGAGTAGACATGATGAATGAATAGTTATGAAATATGAAGTGTGAAAGATTTTGTTGGATCTTAAGTGGATATGATGTGATTGATATTGTGGTTGTATGCAATTCACGTTCACGGGATTTTACTCGTCTATGATCAAAACCGACAAATGATTAACGGGATTTTACAAGATCACTAGATAACCGTGAATGAATGATTCGGAATCAGCGGCCAATGATTTAACAGATAATTTTCTGGCTAGGGTTAAAGCTGTTTGTTTAAATAGGCTCACCAAACTGAAACGGGCCTAAAAATACAGATGGGCCGTGAGCTAGAACAAAAACAAGTCTAACACAAATTCCAAAAAACTGAAAAATGTCAATAAATCATAGTAAATGATGGTTTTGGGCCTCGAAAAATCCTTAACCAGCTAAAGGGTGGTTACAGCGTGATCCGTCACGTTTTTCTCTTCGATTTGAGAGGTCACGGGCCTGAAACGGACTTACGGATCAAAAGTTATGGCTGTTTTACTGAAACCCTTTTCTTCACACAAGATTTCTAGACAAAACGCAGTGCTATCTTTAACCAAAACGCAGTGACACCAAAACGCAGTGACACCAAAACGCAATGACACCAAAACGCAGTGACTTTGGTCAAAACGCAATGAATCTTGGTCAAAACGCAATGAAATTTGGTCAAAACGCAATGAAATTTTAATCGACATTTCTAAGCACGTAAACGTTATCGATTCTAAGAGACATGTCGAGAAGAATCTTTTTGGAAATTTTCTGATTTTCTGATTTTGTATTTTCTTATATATATACCTGTTGTCCTCAGCATTGCTTTGTGATGGTGGAATAGTAATTCCAACTCTTGTCGAGATGTAGCTGTCTTGACTGCTAGAGGAACAATTCTTGGAACCAGCTTTGAACTTGACTGTTCATTGCTGTGGTCTTGAATTCTGAGTTCTGAACGGTTATGATCAGAAGTCATTTGATGAAGAACGAGGCTTGATCTGCTGCGATCAAACGTCTTTTGAACATTGAGGAACGGGGCCTGAAGTGTTATTTTAGCAGACGCCATTTGACATTGATGACCGAGGCTTGAACTGCTGTGTTCAAATGTCATTTGACATTGATGACCGAGGCTTGAACTGCTATGTTCAAACGTCATTTGAAGAAGATTTCATCTTTTGTGAAACCAATCTGGCACTGGTTTCTAGGATATTAGTAATTTCAGCAACCACACTCTGAGATTTTCCTGCTTTTCATTGTATAGTGCATCTGCATTAATGACAATTCTTTGTTGCTTTTGACCATTGAATGACGTACCTGCACTTAAACCCAGAGTTTGTTTGCATGCATGAATATGAGGGATATCTACTATTGAACCATGTGTGGGTTCACTTTAATTGTAGGATCCCGATATCACTTCACTTCATATAATCGATCACGAATCAAACCAAGAAAGGAGAAAGAAAGAGTTAAGTTGTTTAGAGAGAGAAAGAGGAGAGAGAATTAAGAGAGAAAAGAGAATGGAATTATTTAGCAATTTTCAACAACTTGAACAACTTTAACAACTAACTTTTCCAAATGGAAAAGTTCCTTATATACCCCGACACTTAAAAGTGACGCGCGGGATATTTAACTAGGACCCGGGCTCGGGTTTTGCTTGGGATTAAACCCGAAACATATACAATATTAGATTATCTATCGAGCCCGATTCCCGATATTATCCTATTACAACATTAACTAATTAAAGACCGAAGCTCCATCGTAGAGTGACCGAACTTCCTTGTTCGACTCAATAAATTAAGGCTAACAATCTCCCCCGAAGTGAGGTCTTGAACACGGGAACGAGCTTCCTTTATTGACTCAATAAAATTGAGGCTAACAGTATTTAATTCTACCATCAAATTGGTTTCCTTTGACGAGAGTCAAGTAGTTACCCTTAATGGCAAATTCGTTTGCGGTTTCAGGAATGCTGATTGTGGAACCGGGAGTCAGAGCGACAACACGGTCGGCAGCCCCCATTGGTTCGTCATCTATGGGATTGTAGTTTTCAAGAGTATATAGAAAGTGACAAAAATGGTTGATGTCAAGAATCAGAGCATAAACAACTTTTGGATGTTCGGGTGGTTCGTTTCTTTGTTCGAATGGAACTCTCCTGTTTCGTCGATGAAGTCTTCGATTCAGGGTGCGTTCAGGTTCAGGTAAAGGTTCGACAAGTTCAGAGTTGGAAGCACGTGTATGCATCCAAGGGAAATAATTTTTTTTGGTTTGGTTCAGTTTTCCATAAAACTGTATGGCGATTTTAAAAAAGAGAGAGTGGTTAAAAATTATTTTAAGAGACGATTACAAAACAACTTATAAATCCTCGGAAACGGAGCCAAAAACATTGATGTATTTCAAAAGCTTTAAATTTATAAGACTAGAATTACCAGTTATTAGATGCAAAAACACAGGTAAAGTATAACCCACGTATGTAGTATAATATTTCAGGTAAGACCAGGTTGTCCACAGGGATTTGATTTGTGTTTGAATAATTGTAGTTAAAATAAAATTTAACAATTTTGGAATAGACTGAGTTGGAATGAGAAGGATGACTACTCAGATAGTTTCATATAATTCCTAAGCAATGGTGATGATTACGATCTCAGATTCGAAGTTGTTTAACTTATAAAAGGTTTTCTCGTCAAAAAATGTTTTCACAAATTAACTTGTTTAACTTAAGACTTATATTTAGTTAACTCGATCAAATGTGTCACTCAAATAATCCAGTTACTATTATATGAAATCTATTTTGTTTATCAAATAACGTAAGCGAATTTCTCCAACCAAACGATAAAGACCATAGAGAAATCTTTAAAACCGTATAACATACAATGGGTCTTTCGACCTATACCGTTATATGCATACAATCAAAGTTGATAAGCTAAGACATGATAGTATTTCAACATAAGCTTAATATTAACAAGATCTTAATTGTAACAAACCCTTATTCATTATATTAACTTCACCGAGTAGTCATGAGAGATTAAGCTTCTCATGGCTATGGAGTTCATAACAAAATAAAGTGGAGAAACAAGAAACATACTATGCTTAGGTAGGAAAACGGATCAAACTCCACCCGTTACAAGTATCGAATCCTTACTTAGATCTTTATTTACTAATATTAAGGTATTAAGGTGTTTGTTCTTCGTTCTTGATGGATTTCAATCTTCAACTTAAGATATTTGAGAAAGAAGTGTCTGTTGATTGATTATGTGTGGAATGATTTAAATGGTGTGAAATTCATCTCTATTTATAGGCTGAGAAGGGGTCAAAGTGCGACGCACATTATAAAATATGCGGTGTACTTAGCCTAAGTCGTGGGAACTTTAATTAATGCTGTAAGGAAGTGCGGTGCACTTTTGTAGAAAACCGGCGCACTTGGGTGTAAATACAGACTTCATTTAATTCCACTTAATTTTATTTAATTCGAAGGGAAGTGCGGCGCACATTTCTGGAAAACCGGTGCACTTCTTGGCATTTTCAGCTTTAGTCCTTTATTTTCTTCTAACTTGTCTTCCGATGAGTATAAACACTTGCATTTTGATCCTTTTGAGCTCGGGATGTCTTCAAGTGAACTTGCACATATTTCATGCTATTAAGTACCAAAAGTTCACGAGAAATGATAAAATATACACAAATAATGCCGCCGAAAATATATATAATTTAGGTGTTATCATAACACGAATACCGTTTGAGAATATCCAAGGTAAGCTAATAAGTGGGTTCCTTTTGCTTCTTGAATGGATCAATCCTCATATTGCAAGTACTAATCTTCACTTGGTCATCAATGGGAACTAGAGCTTCATCTAAAGAGATCTGTTGTTGGTTTTCTTGTTCCTTGATTCTAGTAAGAATTGATCAATCTAATTTATCTTTAAAGTGCGGGTTCTCCTTTCCGGATAAACTGCGAGCAAGAATTGAAATCTATTTTGACCCGTTAAATTGCGGGTTCTCCATTCCGGATAAACTGCGAGCAAGAAGAGCTGATAAACCGCAGGTTTAACTTTAAAGATAAATCGCGGACTAGAACATGGATAAATCATGGGATTGACCAAGTTTGGATAATCCGCAGGTATGAACACTAGTAAACCGCGGGATTACAAAAGTAAACTGTGGACAAGAAAATCACTAAACACAAACACAAATCAATCCAGAATCATGCAAAACCATTTTAAGACAACAACATTCTTGAATAGACTTATTCCAAGCAATTACAAGCATCTTAACAACACATTTAGGCTAAACCTATGAATTCGAGCACAAAGCATTCAAGGGTTGAGATTTTAAACCTCAAGAACTTCATTGTACATTTCATAGCAGTCCTAGATAACATTTTTGAGTCATAAGCATTTCTACTAGCCAAACACTCATATAAACCTTATTTCCTTCCTAAACCATGAGCTAAAACATTCAAGGGAAAGTTTTAGTGACTCCTATGTGCAAATGAGTGATGCTAAAGCATATTTTGATACTAATGCACACTTAGAACACGAATCTAAAAGCAAATGAACACCCCTAAAGATTTTGCAAGATTTTCAGCCCTAGAATCATTTTTATCTCACAAATGAGTTATCTCCACACAAAACTGTTTCACACGAGGCTTATTTATCCCCTAAAGACCATTTTCCCCATGGTTAATTGCCCCTAATCATAATTTTGATCTTATGAACTCTAATTGGGTTATAGATATTTTTCAAGTGATTTTGGGTGAATTAAACCAATTCTCTTTATACGAGTGTTGTTTAGATGAGTAGGAATAAGTTTTTAGATTACCTTTTTGCTTGAAATTCGATCTTGATTCTTGATAAAAGTTGGGCCGCGGTTTATTTGAGAGAAAATGAAGAAAACTTTTAAGAATTTATTGATAAATGAATAAACCGCGCCCATTGGTTTATCATTTTATGAGTTTTAGGATTTGGCAAGATCAGTCCCTATGGTTTGTTTTGTTTAGAAATCTAACTCACCACTTTTCTCAAGCTTTTAATAACTATGATAGATGGCAACTTGGGTCCTTGTATTTTCTAACTTAAAGGCGCTATCACTTATTTTGCATTCTAGTCTCTAAAGTTTATAACACATGACATCTAAAGACCTTTTGAGTTAAAATAAATTAACTACCATTCAAATTGTGATCCGTCATTGTCCAAAAACTTCTTCCATTTATTCCTTGATTTATTTTGAAAGATCGTTTTAAAAGATTATTTGTGAGCACTTTCTCCCCCTCAAACATAGACCCGTTTTCTATTTAAAGCGTTGTAGTCTTTGTTTGAGTTGTCAAATTATCTTTTTTAAAACTTTTGTGATTATTTAAAACACTACTTGTTTTGAAAGACAACACCAATAAAAATAAGATTTCTCTTATTTTGAAAAAAATGCACTGACACGTACACTTATCTTTTGAGATAGCCCGGGTTGTGTAGCAAAGTATACACAAACCTTTGTATGAACATAAAGTAGTTCATACCCAAGAAAAATAAATTTCTCGTTGAGAGGTCAAGTTATCTTTTTGACAATATACTTGCCTTTAAGATGATGACCGTGTTGCAGTTTGAAATAACTGCAAATTGTTGACATGTTTTGAAAACTTTTATAACTTCTGCTCGAACTTTTTTTATAGCTCCGTGTCATTATTGAATGACATTTCTAAAGCCGTAAATATTATCGATTACAAAAGACATCTCATGAAGTATATTTTTATATTTTTCTTAATTTTTAATTTTGTATTTGGTTTTATGATTTTATATTTTGTATTTTCTTTTTATAAAATGTTTCTAAAATCTAACAAAAGAAAAATATTTTTGTGTTTTTATTTGTTTAATAATATACATAAGATACATGAAGAGTGTCTACCATTGCTCTTCCTTTTCTTCTACCAGACTTTTAAGTATTTCTTGAGACATACTCTTCATTTCAAGCAGACTAATTAGAAATTCAAAGGTTTCCGTTGCCAATGATTTGTTGAAGATGCATGCCAACTAATATTATGTCCTGACAAAATAGAGCTCAACCACACCATTCTCCACTTGCTCTTTGATAAAGTTATATATGAAATCTATGTGCTTAGATCTTGAGTGCTGGACGTTGTTGCAGCACGGAGTAATAACACTTTTTTATGATAGTACAGAGGGATTTTGTTGAATGCAAACCCATAGTCTGTCAGTTGTGATATCATCCATAGGATTTTTGAACAACATCCTGATAAGGCAATATATTATGCCTCTGTACTTGAGATAGCGGTGCTCTTCTGCTTCTTTAAAGACCAGCTGACTAATCTGTCATCCAAGAGCTATGCACTGCCAGGAGTACTTCTTCTAGTGTCTTGACACCCGGCGTGATCAACATTAGTGCAATATCGGTGTCCTTTGGAATCCAAAGACCTATATTAATGGTTCCTTTTAGGTATGGAAAGAGCTGTTTTACTGTATGTAGGTGCTTTTTGGTAGGCTTTTCATGATACAGGTCGGGTCTACTAGATGTAACGTAAATAATGGAGCCAATCATATCACGGTAACGGGTAGGGTCAACTGGTATCCCTTGTAGATCTTAATCCACTTTGGTTCTCTCCACCATTGGAGTGTCAATCGAGTCACTAGATTCCATACCATATTTCTTAATGATTTTTAGAATATATTTTGACTAGTTAATAAAGATGCCTTTGGGACTTTGAGAAATTTAGAGTCCAAGAAAGAAAGATATTTTGCCCATCATTGGCATCTTAAATTTAGAACTCATTATAATAGCAAATACATCACAAAGAGCTGGATCTATACCATTAGGATATATTTTCCTTCTTTTCTCATGAATAATGTAAGATCGACAACACCTTTGGAGAACTCTTGAGATAGTAGAAACTTCGACAACATATCATACCAAGCGTGTGGAGCCTGCTTTAAGCCATAGAGGGATTTCTTCAGCCTGTACATGTGGTTAGGATGGTCTTGATCTACAAAGCCCTTTGGTTAACTAACATAGACCTCTTCTTGTAGCTCGCCATTTAAGAATGGGGTCTTGACATTCATTTGGTAGATTGTCATATTCTTATGGGCGGCATTTGCAATGAAGAATCGGATGGCCTCAATCCTTGCAACCGGTGCAAATGATTCCTCAAAATCAATTCCTTCTTCTTGACAAAATCCTTTAGCTCACAACCTAGCCATGT
>BQNB010042170.1:31021-46300 GCA_026074375.1 Tanacetum coccineum | reverse complement strand
TTACTTACATGTAAGTTATAACCAATTAACTTTGTCACTTGTATTTTGCTTGACTAAAACCAAACAGAAACTCTACTCATGTAACATATTATCAAGTAAGTGATGTGTAGACAACAAATTCTCTAAACAGACATATGGCTTGCTGACACGAACAAAAACTATGAACTTATGATTAAAAAAAGCAAATCAAGTGTTTACCTGTAAAATTCTCTAACCTTGGCTCCAAACCACTCTCACACTGAGAGAGCAACAACGACAAGACCCTCGTATTTCCTCTTCGAAGACACCTTGAGGTTGTGCATCGAACGTGCAGCTGCCATCCAAATAACCGTGCTCCTTAGAGTCATAATCATGTAACCGTGATTTGATCACGATGGAGCCCTTGTCGGGTACATCCATCATAGATCTTTTTAGTGTATCTTCGCCCACTTTTCCAGCTATCTTGGAATTCAATCTGTCTTCATAGAGTAATGCAGTGTAGAAGTTCTTTACAAAAGGATCTTCATTTGTATCGAAGAAGTCGCTACCATAATAAGCATAAATTTATGCTTTAACTTTTCTATCTTCCTTGAAATCATACGTTACCTCTATGGCACAATGCATTGCATCCTTCAACAAAACGTAATACATCCGTACATCACCATCCTTACCCTTAAAAGGAAGCATATCGCATTTGGTATCAGCTTCCATCTCCCAAAAGTATGCGAATTTCATTTGAACATCAATTCTCATAAGTGGAAACAAGGCATCGTCCTTCAAAGTAGTAGCATAGAGTTCGGTACAAAAATCCATGAAGGAAGATAATGGAACTAGATGAGTAGAACTAGGATTTCCAAGCTCTAACTTCCCATGGTTGTCGACTCTGATTTGGTCACCCCAATCACAATCAAATAAAGTAACAGTACCACGATCAGGTGCATCTTGTAGCCCCCACCCATCATATAGTACTCCGTATGTATCTGATATTGTAATTTTCCCAAACAACATGTATTCTCTAAGTGTGGGATCTCCAAAAATATGAACATAAATCGAGAACAACTGGAACCGAGGATTTGGATTTTTAGGCGGATCCCTGATGAAAATTGAATAACCACAAATTTAAAAAAAAGAAAAAAAAGAGTTACAACTGTAAATAACTAAATTAAAAATTAATTCTCACTCGTGGTTCAATCTTCCTACTTGAAGCAAGGATCTTGGTAATCCCAATGACTCTTGTTTATCCCCCAATGATGAGGATTCCTACACACACACAAAAAGAGTTTGAAATTGGTTTATTAAATTGACTTTGTTATTCTATACTACTGTCATACTTTTACTTGAGTTATCTAAACCCGACTTGGTTCTTGAAAAGAGAAAAAAAAAATACTTCACTTCCAAATAGTAAATTATTTGAACAATATGGTACTGAGTTTTAAAGTCTGTCTTAAACACCCAAACCATTATAAATTATAAAAAAAACTAAAACCGAAGAACTTAAACAAACCTCAAACACTACTTTTCAAAAAAAGAGTAAAATAATCCATAACAAAAGAAAGATAATCCTGCATGACAGAACACGAAGAAACAAAACACGGCCCGATAAACTGAGTTAAATAAATCTACTTGATAATGCATACCGGAGTGATCCCTAAAAGTTGAAAGCATTTTTCCATTACCACTTCAGTTGCCTTACACAACAATAATTTGGTTTCAGCAATACCAACCTGCCAAAACTTTTTAAGTTACACTAAATGCCAACAAAAATAATCATGTCTTTCTAAAATCAAATTAATTTCTAGAAAATTATCTTTGGCTTAAGAGAATCAGAAATTAAATTCAATATTGTATGAGAAAAAGCATATCTAAGTATACATACCTCCCATGAATCACAATAACTGTTAAATATCACAGATAGATCATAGAGATATTTACACAGTTTATGTGGCAAGACGGGGTAACAAGACATTGTGATAACCTAAAAAAGAGAGTTAAGACTATTAATAATTAATATTAATAATACATTAATATAATATACATAACTATATTATGTTCGTCTAACCTGTGTAAACTTGAGTAAATGCAATACCAACACACGTTCTACACCTTCCTCCTATATTTTACCTTCCCCCAATGTTAACTCTGAAACCTGTTGTAACCAATTATATGTAAATAATATTAGGGCCAATGTGAGAGTTGTAACAGCATTAAAATACTATATCCGCTAACTTAATATTCAAGAACAAGAAATCAACAAAATAGAGGCCCAGATGAGAAAGTTGTAGCCACATTGAAACGGAAAGAAATTCTTACCTTCTTCAACAGATGGATGCCTTTACGATGTTTCTTGGTAAATGAACGATTTTGAACCTGTGTATTTAGTAGGTATACAAAAGTATTTCCCTGAGCAGATGAAAAACAAGATCTATGTAAAGATTTCAAATCGATAAGAAATACAATATCAATACTAGTAGTTGAAGAGCATCATTAAAATACCTCTTCATTAAGCATTTCTTCAAAACTGAATGTACAAGCAGCCAATCTATGGTTTTTCAAGAATGTGTACATGTTGAGAATAAAAACGGAAAGCATTATTGAATGTAAATAACCACGATACACGACCTACAACTAGGGTATTGTAAACTAAATAATCTCGATATTGCTTCTTATGTAAATAGTGAAACGTAAAGGACTAAACTTGTACGTTAGATAGTTTATAACCGTTTAGTTAGTTATGGCGATTAGTTAGTTAGTTAAATTCGGTTACAAACCGAAGAGACACAATGGTTCAATTAGAACCGTATATATATGTATGTACATACAACGATTAAAAGTTAGACGAAATAACAATTATTCAGTATATTTGCAACTAGATTTTGACTTAACATATTGGGACAACAAGTGGCATCAGAGCCTACGTTAGTTTGTACGCTCATTTGATTCCAAGAACAAGTGAACGAGAAGAAACCAACACACTGGGAACAATTTGTTTTCAGTGGGAATACGCGTTGTTTCGAAGAAGAAAACGACGCCTGAATAATTTGAATACGCAAGGGAGATAGTGCACGATCAAAACTTGTGTGGAGTTGCAAACGTAAACATCAAACGTATTGGTGGGAGACTTTGTTGTGATTTCTGGAACGCGACAACAAAGGAAGGACGAGACAATATTGTATAGAACTTTGTTGGTGACTGCCTAACGCGGCAACAAAGGGAGAAAACTTTGTGGATTGCTGGAACGCGACACAAAGGGAAGAAAAGGAAAAGTTCTTGACGCTTAGAAGGATAGCGTGGTACAAGAAGGAAGAGGCTAGCGAGAAAAAGACTTCTGTGGGCTGTTGTAACGCAACATAGAAGGGATAAAACTTTGTGGAAACCGGTTGTAAACAAACACAAAGGGAAGAAAAAGGAAAACGCCTGTAAGCGTAAGGTTTAAGGGTTGTTGTGGACGTGGTTTGCAAGATAACCGAGAAAGAACAAGAAGAAAACTTGTTTGTGGAAAACGCCTTGGAGCGACACAAGAATAACAACAACAACGAGTAAAGAAAAACAAACTATCGGTTTGTTAATTTTAAAAAAATACCGAAAGGTTTTCTGGTTTTGTGTGGAAAGCGATTTGGAATTCGAAAAAAAAAACAACAACAAGAAAAGATTTGTTTGGTTTGTTTGGAAGGGTACCGAGAACAAGGAGAGTTCTAGGGCACGTTTGAGAAATACAAATTCAAGTCGACACACAAAAGGGAAACAGCAACGTGAGAACAAGTGTGGAATACCGAAAAAGAAAAAAGGATACTCGTTTGGTTTGGGCAGAAACAATTCGAAAAAAATAATAAGGAAGCCGTGGGTTTATTTTGTTTTGCGAATTGGTTTGGAAAAAAAAACAACAACAACGAGGCAAAAACAACAAACAACTTGGGTAAACATCGAAAGAAAAGCAACAAATTTGTTAGGATTTGGTGATTTTAACGCGGAGACAAGGGAAAGAAAAACATTGTGGGTATAATTGTCTACATATCGACACACGAGAAGGGAATACGTTTGTGTTCAACACAAACAGCCAGGTCACAAGTCAAATTTTTGGATTCTTTTATAATAATAGTATACGAAGGGTTTTAATTTTTTCGTACAAAATATGAAAAATCACCGAGAACTATTCATTGATCCAATACTACAAAGGGGGTAGGATTCCCCGAAAACTATTTCTATTCCCGTATTAGTAGGAATACCATACTAATTAGAAAACTCCATACGATTAGAAGGTGAAGATAATAAGCACATATAAGATGGTTGGTGACGATACGACTAACACTTCGACACCACTAAAACCCGTAACACCAATCGCACAATATCAATGCCCTAAATTGAAAACCACAAACTACACCGTTTGGGCTATACAAATTAAGGTCATATTAGAAGCACATGGTTTATGGGAAGCGATAGAACCTAAGGAAAACACGCAAGTAGATGATAAGAAGGACAAGGCAACGACGGCCTTCCTATATCAAGCGTTGACCGAAGATGTGATTTTACAAGTAGCGGGTTGTGGAATTATAGGAATCATTAAAAAGGAGCCACGTTGGAGAAGAGAGAGTGCAGCAAGCACGGTTACAATCATTGATGATTGGATTTCAAACACTTCAAATGAAGGAAGACGACACGATGGATGCATTTACGGCTAAACTAAACGGCTATGCCACTAAGGCTAAAGAATTAGGGAAAACTTTGGATGAATCACTATTAGTACGAAAACTATTAGATTCCACACCAGATAGGTTCATCCAAATAGTAGCATCCATAGAACAAACAAATGATCTTGATGATATTACCTTAGACGAGATCGTTGGAAAACTCAAGGCATTTGAGGAAAGGATACAAATCCGAAAAGGAGGACAAGTGGAAAGCCAGGAAAACTTACTATTCGCACATGGCGAACACTCAAGAAAAGGAAGGCGATTTAGTAAACGCAGAGGTAGATCAAATTTTTCACAAGGAAACTGGCAAAGTAATAGAAACAAATATGACTCAAATGAGGAAAGCTCGACTCACAAAGGAAAGTCAAATAGGAATAAACGTGAGCGGGATATGAGCAAAGTACGATGTTACAAGTGTGGAAAACTTGGACATTATAAGAGAAACTGCAAAGGAACATCGACACCTCAGGAACAATCAAACCTTATCTTGGAAGACTATGAACCATCACTATTAATGACTACACACGAAACTGAACACGAAGAAGTTTTCTTGAATGAAGGACAAATTCAACCCGGAAAATATGCTACAACAGATGCAAGTATATGGTATTTAGATAATGGTGCAATTAACCATATGACGGGTACTAAGAGTCATTTTAGGGATATTGACGAAAGCATAATTAGACGCGTTCGCTTTGGAGATGGATCGTATGTGGAGATAAAGGGTATAGGCTCTATACTGTTAGGTTGTAAGAACAATGAACAAAAGATAGTATCGAATGTATACTAGATACCAAACATCAGGAGTAACATACTAAGTCTAGGACAACTTACAGAGATAGGTTGTAAGATCATCATGGATGGAAACAAACTAACTTTGTATGACAAGAATAAGAAATTGTTGATAAAGGTTGAAAGATCAAAGAATCGACTTTATAGTATTAGACTACAAATAGAAGCACCTATATGTCTCTTAGCAAATGTAGATAACCAAGCATGGTTATGGCATGCTAGACTAGGTCATCTGAATTTTGATGACATCAACAAGATGACAAGAAAGGGTCTAGTGGAAGGAATACCAAGAATAAACCATGCAGGACAGATTTGTGATGCATGTTTATTAGGAAAACACAGTAGAACACCATTTCCAAATCAAGCTAAATTCAGATCAAAGAACCCGTTGGACTTAGTATATGGAGACCTCTGTGGTCCTATAAGTCCAGCCACACACTCTGGAAAGAAATTCATTTTCTTGTTAGTAGACGACTGTACACGTTTCATGTGGGCTTACTTTCTGACATCGAAAGATCAAGCATTTAACACTTTCAAGGAATTTAGACAACAAATTGAAATGGAGATGAGAATAAAATTAAGGATGCTAAGAACAGATAGAGGAGGTGAATTTACATCTAATGAATTCACCAAGTATTGTAAGGAAAATGGAATAGCACGACAGTTGACAGCACCTTACTCACCACAACAAAATGGAGTAGTGGAGAGAAGAAACAGAACAGTGTTATCAACTACGAGGAGTATGATGAAAGCGATGAAGTTACCTTTAACCTTTTGGGCGGAAGCAGTTAAACACGCCATTTACATACTAAACAGGGTACCTACAAGAGCCCTGGTAGATAAAACTCCATATGAAGCACTCTACAATAGAAAACCAAATATAAAAAACCTAAGGATATTCGGATGCACAGCTTATGCCAAGATAACAATACCTCATTTGAAGAAGCTGGATGACAGAAGCATACCAATGATTTACTTAGGAGTAGAGGAAGGATCAAAAGCATGTAGGTTATATGATCCAAAAGGAAAGAGGAAACATGTTAGCAGGGATGTAAGGTTTATGGAAACAAAACCGTGGGATTGGGATAACAACGGAGAGGAAACAAGTACACAAGACTCTTTTTGGGCAAGTTTTGTGGTAGAAGGAGTCGACAATGGAAACACTACACAAGTCAACTCAGAAAACAATGACAATACCTATCAGGAACAGGAACCAATTACTGCTCCAGACTCTCCAATCACCCCACCAACATACACTTACAACCCAGACTCGGAAGAGGTAGAAGATGCTACTAGTAGTTCTACAAAGAGATCAGAAAATGGATTTGATGATACACCAGTACGAGGTTTCAAAGATTTAACCAAAATATATGAGAATGCACGTGAAGTTGAAACCGGAAATCTGTTATTTACGGAAGAAGAACCATGTAACTACAAGGAGGCATCAACAGATAAGAAATGGATTGAGGCCATGGAGATTGAACTGGATTCAATCAACAAGAACAACACATGGACTCTTACTACATTGCCAACAAATCAAAAGGCAATAGGACTCAAATGGGTTTTTAAGACCAAGAGGGATGCGAAAGGAAATATCATCAAATATAAAGCACGGTTAGTAGCAAAAGGATATGTACAGGAACAAGGAATAGACTTCGATGAAGTATTTGCACCAGTTGCTCGGATAGAGACAGTTCGTTTGATATTAGCACTAGCAGCATATCATGGATGGCAAGTACATCACTTAGATGTAAAATCAGCATTTTTACATGGAGATTTGAAGGAAGAAGTCTACGTTACACAACCTGAAGGATTTATTCAACAAGGAAATTCAGGAAAAGTCTACAAGCTCACCAAAGCTTTGTATGGCTTAAGACAAGCACCACGAGCTTGGAATATGAAACTTGATCAAACCTTGAAGTCATTAGACTTTAAGAAATGTAATCTCGAACAAGCAGTTTACACGAAGAGAAGCAAGACTTCTACACTTATAGTTGGAGTTTACGTAGATGATTTGATAATCACGGGCACTCCAAGAAAGGAAATCGACTTGTTTAAATCCCAGATGAAAGACAAATTTGAAATGAGCGATTTAGGATTGTTAGCTTATTACCTTGGGATAGAAGTTACACAGACACGAGGAGAGATTACAATCAAGCAGGATACATTAACAAGATCTTGAAAGAAACAAGTATGATAGACAGTAATGACAAGAAGATACCAATGAATTCCGGTACTAAGTTGGTCAAGGTGGAAGATGGAAACTCAGTTGACGCAACCTATTACCGAAGTTTAATTGGAAGTCTCAGGTATCTACTACATACAAGACCAGATCTTAGTTACTCAGTCGGACTACTCAGCAGATTTATGCAAGACCCAAAGGATCATCATCTGAAGGCAATAAAGCAAGTAATCCGATACATCAAAGGAACAAAGGAGCATGGCATTATATACAAGAAAGAAGGCGGCTGCAAGATTATAGGTTACAGCGACAGTAGTTATGGAATCAATACGGATCAAGGAAAAGGAACTACTGGAATAGTATTTTACTTTGGAGAGTCACCTATTACCTAGTGCACTCAGAAGCAACCAACAGTAGCACTCTCATCATGTGAATCAAAATTCATGGCGGCTACTGGATCAGCATGTCAAGCCTTATGGTTAAAACGGCTACTTAGTAAATTAACAGGTTGGGAAGAAAAAAAGAATAACGCTGAAGGTCGACAACATTTCAGTAATAGCACTCGTCAGGAACCCAGTTTTTCATGGAAGAAGCAAGCGCATAGACATTCTCTATCATTTCATTTGGGAATGCGTAGAGAATGGACACATCAATGTGGAACACGTTAGTGGAGAATTACAAAGAGCAGATATACTAACGAAAGCTTTACCAAGACTAAAGTTTGTGACTATGCGACAAATGCTCGGAGTTCAAGACTTAGGACGAAGCAACGATCAAGATTAGGGAGGAGAAGGTGAACTAAATAACCTCGATATTGCTTCTTATGTAAATAGTGAAACGTAAAGGACTAAACTTGTACGTTCCATAGTTTATAACCGTTTAGTTAGTTATGGCGGTTAGTTAGTTAGTTAAATTCGGTTACAAACCGAAGAGACACAATGGTTCAATTAGAACCATATATATGTATGTATGTACAATACAATGATTAAAAGTGAGACAAAATAACAATTATCCAGTATATTTGCAACTAGATTTAGACTCAACATATTGGGACAACAATCTTGCCCTTTTTATCTTATTCAATCAACACTATAGTTTGACTGTTTCGCTATAAATCAGATCACTTGGCACACCGTAACAAGCAACAATTATATCTTGTGTAACTTCTCATTGTTCAGTGAAAATGGTGGGTAGCCCTTGCGGTGCCATGTTAATGTTGTTGTTTGTAGCTATGAATACTGCAAGCCTATTTGCGGATGCAATTTCTTGTCAAGGTGCAATAACTCGAATGTTGCCTTGCCAAGCTTACTTGATGGGAGTTGGGGGGATAACTGTTCCGTGCTGCCAGAGTGCTTAAACCTTTAGCCAAGTTGCTAATACAACCCCTGAAAACTTCAAATTAGTCTGCCAATGCTTAAAGCAAGTTGTGCTACTCATGGGGATTAACATGGGCCGAGCTCAGCAGATTCCTCAGCTTTGTCATATATATTTAGAAATTCGCGTTTGATCGACCCTAATGTTGATTGTAACAAGTAATAATCCAACTCTCTCGTAAAAATTTCATTTCATGTATGACTTGTAATATTGTACAGATAACATTTCTCTCATTTTGTGCAGGTTAAACGCGCCAACGCCAACAGAAAGGCTTGAGCCTGCCAGTTCCCAGATGAAACCGTATGACCCTAACCAGATTAGGATTCCCATAATTGCTCCTTCTCCTGCTGATTGAGAACTCCAGGCTGAATAAGAAAAGAGGAGATATTTTGCATTAGTTACAAAAAAATGGTTTCTTATGATGTGTTGGTAGTTGCAATAAATAAATGAAAAGAAATTATTTTATGGGATTTTCTAACTTGTGTCACAGTGGCACAAGCTTTTAATCATTAAACGAACTTAAATTACTATATTTACAATGTTGGTTGATATTATCGGTAAAGAGCTCGAACGAGTCGAGCCTAAACAAGCTCGAGCCCAATCCCGAGCTTCAGCTTAAGTTGCAGCTCATTTACGAATAGATTGGGCTCGCGAGCCTAAACGATCCTAACATCATTAGGATATTATAAGTATTAAACACATATACAACGTTACACATTTGTATTATAGGCGAGTTTATTACGAGCTCAATAACAAGCTTATTAACGAGCTCAAAATAAATATATTACGAGCCGAGCTTGAGCCAAGTTTTAATTTTTCCTTGTCAAATTGTATAAACGAGATGAGCTCGAGCCGTTCCCCGAGCGTGTGTAACATACCACGAGCCGAGCTCGAGCTTAGAAAATAAGGCTCAAACCTAGCCGAGCTCAAGCTCGACCTTTATAAAATTTGAACGAGCGACCAAGTAAGTCAAATTTAAAATAAAAAGAAGAAATTAGTTGGATAATTTTTGTAAAAAAACAAAAAATTATATACAAAAAGTTTAAAGATATCTTGGGTTGATCTGAAACCCGAATAAGCTCAAACTTCTCACCTGAAACCCGATCATAATAAGAGTTCGGGTTAAGTTAAAGTTAACCCGGATAATTCACATACATTTTTTCAGCCGGTATAACTTGACCATTAATCATCTTCACATGCCATGTCATCAATCCAGAATACTCACCAAACAAACTCTTAACATATATGATCACACTAACACGGTTATCATCCTTCAACCCCTAACTACCGCATTTAATTATGGTACCATATATTGATTATCATCCTTCAACCCCTAACTACCGCATTTAATTATGGTACCATATATTGATTATCATCCTTCAACCCCTAACTACCACATTTAATTATGGTACCATATATTGATTATCATCCTTCAACCCTCAACTATCGCATTTTATTATGGTACCATTTCACACTATTACATCATATAAAAAGCTACTCGTAAAAAAAGTTGTTTTCCACCTAACTTGCAACAGCTCAACACCCCATGGCGATTGATTTCTTCATTATGAAGTGGCTAATGGTAACAATTATATAAGACATTATTCTTAAGTTATTTGTGTGTATGTATGTATGTATCTCTTTTTTCTATTTACTATCGTGCCATTTAGTTTTATGTGTTTCTATACTTTGTTTAACTTATTAAAAAATTATCACATCATTTTATTTGAGAAAAAAAGGTTCACTGGGTGTTTAGGTTGGCCTTATTGTGGTTCAAAACAACTCAATTTACTTGATTTAGGATTAGTGTTAGTAAGCGTAAAAATAAATTTAATGTGTTAGGTCATCCTATGAGGTTAGGATCTCATATTATTACATGTTTTTTGTTCAGATCTTTGAATGAAGCAAAAGTATACATGTTTCTTGTACAGATCTGTGAGGCGGTATAGGGTTCATCATTATATTTCTTTTGAAATTATCTCATGTTGTTGTTCAATAAATGAAGAACAAGTATATGTAGATAGTGTTTCGTAATAAAAGTAGTAACGAATACATATACATTCTGAGTGTTGTGAAACGAATTCACTGCACTAAGCGCGCAGGGAATTGCGGAGAGAGTTCTGTTAGCAATTCGTTCACTATATTTATAATATAACCATATTTATCGCCGCCGCTATACGCAAGTTAAAAAGAATCACCAAAGTCATACAATAATCTCACACTCTCAAAGTAAAATAACTCGTTAAGCACACCAAAATCATGTAATGCCGCGAGGACACGTGGAGCATGCGCGGGATAAAAACTTCATCATCTTCCATAACAACTTCTCGCTATAAATACCCCCATCACACTCTCTCACTCCCCACTATTTTTTATCGGGTCAGGATTTTTCACGCACAAAAAACATACACAACTTCCTGGTTTAAATTCAGGTAAAATTTTCAAACAATTATTCAAATGTTTTACAATTTTGAATCCGTTGTTTTTGTTGGTTTTTACCTTTTTAGGGCGGTAAATTAGGATTTTGTTGAAATAATAACTATATCAAATACCTACTCAATAAACCAACTTTAACCCATATCTCCCTCAAATTTCACCCTAAAAACAATCTGAACAACCACCCGAACAAGCCGGCAACGAGACCCCGACGTCGAAATATACCAAAAAACGTGTCAAGAAAACGGCTAAGAAAACCCGTGAAACGAAAGCCAAAGGAGCCGGTACGCGAAACTATTGGAACCAAGACGAAGAGTTACTTTTGGCTGAATGTTACATACAAATATCCGAAGATCTAAATGTCGGTTCGGAACAAAAAAATTGAAACGTTTTGGTACAAAGTTCTTGACCAATACAATGAACAAGCAAAGAAAAATAAATTCCCGGTTCTTACGAAGAACATGTTGACAGAAAAGTGGACTCCGATGAACCGAGAGATCGGAAGGTTTAATTCGCTTGTTAACGAACGTTATTCGTTTAAAAAGTTTTTGAGTTCAGTTATTCAAAATGCTTATTAAGTAGCTAAGTAGTTATGAATAAATAACCCCAAACACTCTTTTAGACCAGACGAAATAATATATATATATAATTTATGTGTATTTCACTGTGTCTTGCTATGACAATTGATTAGGAATTTGCCAATTGATTTAGTTAAGCGACTGAGAAATCTAAGGCGTCTAGGGGTGAAGAAGGATGACGAAGAAGGCGGTTAGCTTTAGGTTTTGTCACTGCTATAAGGATGGTGAAGAAGGCACACAAGCAAATGTATAGTACTTCTGGTGAACGCAAGGGGTGCTTTCATCAGATAAGAAGAATATGAAGTCGAAGCACACTGATAGTAATCTGCAATATGGTTTCATGAAGAGTTCTACTGGTAAATTGTTGCTACTTTTGTATTAATACTGATACACATTAATTACACCCTCTTACATACATTGTTGACTAATTACATTTTTATAACTGCATATTGTAGCTTTAGATGTGTGTACATTACACATGAACTATCATTTAATTATGTTAACTCATCAGTCAAAAATTTAACGCATGATTGGATTATATGATTGTTGTATAGCTACATTAACAATTAACAATGGGTGTATATGAGCAGTGTTTGATGTCATTTAAAGTGGGACTAGCATCTTTCTTATGTTATAGGAATTGCTATAAGAGTAATTCTGTTATTACATGTCATCCCATGAAAATTGCAAAAAGGTTTCCATTTTGGGATGTTTTGTTGATATTGCAAGATTTGTTATGTTGGTTTGTTTTTTAAGTTAGGGGGTATATGGGATTCTTATATAAATGATTAAGTGCTTGTTTACTTTTGAAATAAAACTTTAAACATCTGAATTGAACAAGTCCTTTTTCATGTAGAATGATTCCTTACATTAGTTAATCATACAGGTAACTATTGGTGAGCAAATAAGGCGACCGTGGACAAATATTCTCCCGTACGCCACAATCATTGGTCTATAACTATAAGCAATTACCAATCCAGCGGATGCTTGATTTTGACTTCCTTTGTGGTATGTTAAGTTACCCTTACAGTTACAGCCATACAAACCTTTTAAACTTTAATTACTTTTACACTTTTTAATGTTTAGCTTTCGACTTATGCCAAGTCAACTTTTTTGTTGATTATTAATGGAGGGAAACACCTTCAGTTGCTGGAATCATTAACCCTGGTGCCGAAGGATTTCAGAAACTATTTTTTGGCCAAGCATGAGATAACTTCAAATGTGATTATACATAGAAGGTAGTTATCATCAATCAAACTAGTTTTAATGCCCGTGCACGCACGGGGTTTAGACATTATGTTTTTTTAAATACATGTATGATTTTTATTTTTATTTTGTTTTATAAGTTATGTTATAGAGTATTATCGAAATCATATGAAGAGAATAGATTCATATCTTATATATATTATATGAGCTTGAGGATAATTACTAATTTTTTTTTCTTTTGATTTACCTGTTAACTAACTCGACATTGTGAGCCGACTAATCTCTACAAAACTACTCTTTTAGGTAGCCCGAAGTCGGCTCATGTGAACCTTCGAGGCCACAAGGGGATTAGTTTTCTCCTCGTTATATTCGAACCATTGACCTCCACTTTGGAAGGCTGGTTATCTTACCGTTGGGTATGCAGTTGATATTGTATATGTTTTATGATTCTAGTTGCATTATTGAGTCAGCTATACTTAAGATTAATGGTCACACTTTGTGTTAAAACATGTAAAAATTTAGCTTCGCAATCGAATTTAAAAGCATCAAGTTGAGTTATCAAAATCGTCAATATTTATAGAATATAGAAAGCTAAAAAACTCAAATAAGTATTATGTTTCGTACATACAATATGTTTTGGTCAAACAAAGATTTACCTATTGTATATCTTTAATACATATACAAATATAAAAAGAGTTTTACCCATTTTTCCGTCACCAACACTTTTTTAAGATATAAAAGTAGCCTAGATTGTTATATATGATTTATAAGCATACATACATGTCAATGGAATAAAGACTTTTTGAGAAATTTAAATGTTAAAATGTTAGTACGTATTAAACAAAAAGAAAAAAAATGCAATTCTTCGAAACACATAAATGAATTGCTAGAAAACTCTTTTTATTAATTTATGATATTTTATGTGCTTCGGTGTTTTTCTATTTGGTTGTACAACATAATTTCAGACCGACAATGAAAAATCCATCAAAAAGTATTCGGGTAGATTTGGGATGTGATTAGATACTGTTAAATCTTTGTTTGAAATTAAAAAATTGTTTACGTTTGTAATATTTTAAAATATAAAGTCTACGGGT
Source organism: Tanacetum coccineum (assembly GCA_026074375.1). Lineage (NCBI taxonomy): Eukaryota > Viridiplantae > Streptophyta > Magnoliopsida > Asterales > Asteraceae > Tanacetum > Tanacetum coccineum. Next base: position 31,971 of record BQNB010042170.1, on the reverse strand, counting down.
ATAAAGTTTAAGGGTTTACTTGTTTATTTTTTAAAGTTATAATAAAACATGTAAATTTATAAATTTACACTTAACTCCATATAATTTATTTAAAATTAAAAATCACTAAATTTTTATTAATTACCTCCACTTTTTTCAAGTTTTTTTCTTCACAAATTTGACACATATATTTTTATGTGTTTTTTTTCTCGTTATATTTCTTCACTACAAATTTTTAATTTTGACCAAATCATTTAATTTTGACTTTTTATTGACCAATCAGATCACACGATTTTGCCTACGTGGCAAAATCAAGCGTTCTGATTGATCTAATTTTTAAATTCATATGATTCAATTTGATGGAAAACCCCGAAATGATGTAATTCTTTTATTATATATAAAAGATTGTTCAATATGCCTTTTTAATTTATTTTAAAGTAACTTATATTTGTTATTATTTTCCAGAAGATTTGCACTTCTACAATATTGAACGTCTTATGGGTAATGGAGCTCATTGGGGATATAAAAGAAACTACGAAACCAAAGGCTCATATTCGCTATGCTCGTTTTGAGAAATGAAATTTGTATTTAGAGATTAAATTCTGATTTGAAATTTTGTAACTTTATAAGTTTTGCTTGAATTTTGGATTTTTACTTATAAAGAATATCTTATTATTTTATACATTTATCTTCGATTCAATTTTTTGTTGTTATATTCATCTCAATCATCATTGTGAATGGAAATAAGTATTTATAAACCTAGGGCACATAGGAGACACCTAGAGTGTGTATAGTTAGGTCGGGCTCGGCTTTGGTTAGACTTGTATCCCGAAACGCTTACAATATTAGATTACACTACAAGACCGTAATCCCGACCAACCTAGTACATCAGATTCAAAGTTACATAAACGTGAAGACCCGACATATAACATAATGAATTTTACTTCCTTTATTCGACTCATTATTTTGAG
>BQNB010042170.1:0-29811 GCA_026074375.1 Tanacetum coccineum | reverse complement strand
TCTTAGTGCGCAGGTCTCATACATCAAGACTTAATTGATACAGGAACCGGAGCCTAGCAGATCCGTATTACTCCTAATTCAGACCTAATCAAGGATCGTCCAACTTTTGTATCAACAACGGTCAAGTTAAAGACAGCCAAAGAGTAGAGTAGAGCTGACCTCAAAACTGACCACACCTCTGTTTCTTTGCAGTATGATGCTCGGAATGACTTTTCAATCATGGATAATAAACATGCTTCACTTGTATATTTAGCATAAAATTTTCAGTATCACATTGTTTAATCAAGATGTTACTTTTATATGGCAACTCAAGTACCTTAGGATGTGTCTCTAAAACTTCGGGCATCCTTTCCGCAGTGGAATTTTGCTGCTATACACTTAGCTTCAGCGTTTTCATGCCTCAAATGATTAGATATGCAACATTCTAACATCAGAAAAGATGATTAAATCAACACCAAATGAGCAAGAATCGACATGATACTGTAGACAGTACATCATATAAGATACTTACATGATTAAGAGCACCACCTAAAGCATGGTGCAAGTTATGAATTTGAGAAACTATTTCCATGGAACCGCTAACATAACCTGATGAGAAAAGTCTTTGTGATTATACAACAGAGTTTCCGGATCATATATCCAACAATTACAACTAAGCAGGCAAACGCTTCCCTACAATAATAACTAAATATGATTGCATCGGTTTTAACATGTGCTTTCTTCATATTGCCGGGATGTTGTACAATGGTGGCTCATTATTCATTAGCTTTGGCCACAAACATTTCTATGAAAAAAGGACACATAGAAAGATCTTTCATACTTGAGCCAGAAGGAATACAACTCATGTAAAAACAATAGTTTCCGTTTCATAGCCAACAATAAGCATTGTCATCAAGTCATCACTTAGTTGTTTCAAGAAATTTTTATGAAGTTACTCAGAAGGCAGATTAAAATCATTAATTCTAGAGGTGGAAAATAGGTAGAATAAAGTTTGTTAACCAAAATAGGAATGCTTAAAAATGTTGAAATTAGGTTGTAATTTCTTTGATGCATACAACATCCTAAAGTTTATAATAACCAACCATCTCATTTATAAAAGAAAATTCAGAATAAATAGTCCGCGGGTCAATACATTATCAAACATTATTAAACCATAATCATCACTGAAATCATCATATGCAAAAGCGAAACAATATAAATGCCACAAACCTTAGACTTTTTGCTCCATGAAAAATCTCTCTGGCTGCATTTTTTGTTATCTAAACCTTTAATCCCTCTCTACGGGAGCTTAAAATTAAAGGGTCACAACTTAGGTAAGGAACAACCTCGTTAGGGAGTCAGTGGGAAACCATCCTATTTTCTAAATCAAAGCGCAATATAAAATATTAGAATCTATAAATTGTGTTACCTATAAAATTCTAGCCTAAAACATACGATCCGAAACCTAAGATATCATTTCACTTCACCATAAACACGAATCAAATAAGAAAAGATAAGGGAAGTTTAGAGAGAGAAACTAGCAAGAGAAAGTAGAGAGAAAAGAAAGAGTGGTGGATTGAAACAATTGTGTAAACTTACAAATGAACAACCAACCCTTCTCTATTGTGGAGAAGGGGTATTTATACTTAGACCATAAGACCGAGCATCCATTTCCGACACAATATTTTGAGGCTAACAATCTTCCTCGAAGCTTGGTTTCTGATAGATTTCGAGCTTCCATGATAGACTTGACATTTTGAGGCTAACAATGTCCCCCAATGTGGTGTCTTTGAATCATGCTTCCTTGGACTTGTTGAGATTTCTTTGTCGTTGTATTCTTGAGTCTTTGTCTTGGTCTTTATCTTGTTGTAGGCTTGTTCCTTCATGCTTTGTAATCTTTGATCTTGAGCCTTTGTCATTGTCTTTTGACTTTGTCTTTAGTTTTAAGATCTTTAAATTTTTTGCTTGTTTGTCTTTGTCGTCTTTGCCACCTTGCGATCTTGTGTCTTGACCAACATGCTCATACTTTTCATCATCTTGAAAGCTTGTAAACTCCTCCTCTTCATCAAGGCTAACAATCTCCCAGAGAATGCTGCTAAGGCTAACAATCTCCCCGGAGAACACTTCTTTGTTTGACTTTAAAGTTTTTTTATATCAGAGTTGCGGTAGTCTTTGTCTTTAATACTTGAGCTTTCATGATTCTTGAATCTTGATGCCAAATGTATGTCTTTAAAGCTTGAATATGAGCATGTGGTAATGAATCCGACTCTGCTGGAATGAGGCTGTAACACCGTTGTCAGTACCTACATTTTAATGTTAGTGATAAACAAATATGGACGAATATGGCTTTGTCATTTGTAACGGTTTTGTTACATTAACCTCCGGTTCCATGAGGACCGTTTTACAGTATAAATATTGTACATGTGATCAGGTAGATTCAATTTAAGATGAATCTCCTTGACAGGGTTTCCAGCTCAAAGTGTTAGATCCTCTAACGCAGATGCATTAGATTCATCGTACTTGCTTGTTCTCATTACCAGAACGTCTCAAAGCAGACAACATAGTAAGAGTGAATCAAATAGTTACTATCTTTCTGATTTAGTTGTCAGTTCATTTACTAGACCAAAGTCGATATCCAGTTGACACAAGATTGATTTATATAGAATCTCGCAAGTCACATGCTGCAATGCTATTTGATGTTGACACTAGAAGGATTTCCATTCGTCACTATGAATACTAAAGAGTATTACTCTTAATGTTCTGGCATAATCACAAGGATAATGCATAGGACCCTTGTTAATAGCTTGTGAACTTAATGGTGTTCGACAAGTGTTTGTCATGGAATGTATCCTAATGAGATTTATTTGTTGATCTCTTGGCTCTAGACTCGATTAGTGCGTTTTGGTTTTAGTGATCGGAGGCTGAAGCAGACTGCCACCTATTCAATATTAACTATCTCAGAGTGAGAAAGTCAATAGAATTCGTGTGTATCTCCGTGACAAATGAGACAAGTCTCTTTTGAGAGAAAGTTGAATTGCTGGAAAGGGTTGTGCAGTGCATCACTAGGTCCATGATGTCTTTTCTTCGATATCGGAATTCATTTTTGTGAAAACCGATAGCATATGTATTAACCCGGTTTCTGCCTAAAGTGTGTGGAGGGCTTCTTTCTTTTCACCCTTTATCCATACATTACTTTTTAATTCTTCAACCCCTTCAATGCTTACCAAGACGTCATTACTAACACCTTGTTGTGATTGTTCTAGTGTTAATTCATGTCTTAGTCGACATTATTCCCGTTTCTCATTCTTCTCCGTATCACACCTAAAGACTGCTATTTCTAACTATGGATTGTCCTTGGGTAGATCCCTTCAATTTTGGTTGGATCATAGGACTAATACCTAACCTAACCACCTTATGACTTCAGAATCGTCATGAAATTAATATGTTGTTGGGTATTTGATCGTAACCATAAAACCTTGAAAATCAATCAAAGTGTTTGATAGAATATCAAAACACTTAACACTTTGAAAGTTTCATCTTTTGAAAAACTTCCCCTTCATACGTGCATCGATAATCGAAAGTGTTTCTCACATGTGGATAAGAGTATAAAGCACTTTGAGTCTTTAGATCACTTATTATTTTCTAGATCACATTTTAATCATATTTCTCCCCTTATTTTAAATACTAATTCACTTAGTCTTTGAAATACCAAGTGATTAAAATTTATCTTGAAAATTCTGTTGGGAGAAAACTGTTTAAGCATGAATTATATGAAACATTTTCTTTTTGCTCCCCCTCAATTTTACATATGTTTGACAAAAAAAAATATCAAGTTGTAAAAAGAAAATAAAATTGAGGGAATTGCAAAAATGGTCCTCGTGGTTTGGCCAAATTGCACGTTTGGTCTATCAAGTTTGGAAATTGCAAAAAACGTCCGTGTGGCGAAGGTTTGGTTCCACTTTTGGTCATTGGTCGAACTAAAATGACCAATATACCCCTTCGTTCCAATTTTTTTTTATTTTTCCATTTTAGTTTTTAATTTTTTTAAATAAAACTTTATTATCTTCATCATCTATTAATCAATAGATTTATAAACAAACACCAGCCATCTTTTAGATTCAACAACAAAAAATAAACTCTTAATTATCATCTTCAACTCATAATTTCTAAAACTTTAACAACAAAAACAACCACCTTTTAAAGAGCAAGATACAAGTATATGAGGATGTGCACAAATAAGCTCTGCAATGCTCTCAACGTCCATTTCAAGTTTAGATAGGAAATAATACGAACGCATTAAATTCGAAACAAAATGGTGGGATGTTTATGTAGCAATTCTTCTAGATGCTTGTTGTTGCAGCCTAATTTATTTAATAAACACAAAAGCTCAAGCATATGTTTCGAATCGTATGAGTCTTCCTCACATAAATGCTCAATAAACCAACCATTCTCAATCCCATAAGCCTTTAATTCCATTACAACTTTAAGCACATCATTAGCACCATACCCGATTAAAACAGAAGGGCACGAACCTACAAGCTTAATAACCGTAGGTTGATCAAGAAACACATTTTCAAGACCGTGAAGCCGTGAAAACAAGACCCCACTGCCGCCTGTAGCCACCACCAAAGCCATCATCTTCATTGTTAAACCTTAACCGCCAACCCCCGCTTCCACCGCTGCCACAACTGCCAACCAACCGCTGTCGCAACCGCCAACCCACGCCCAAGATTTATAAAACCAACACTTTTTTAAGATTTATAATTGATATTTATAATCACCATTACTTTCTTTTACCCAAATCGAGAACAACATAACATCTTATTTATAGATCTAAAATAATGGAGCAAACTTTATAGATCTAAAGAGTGGTTTGTGGCGGTGTTAAGTTGGGAGAAGTTTTTGGGGAGATTGTGTGGTCAAACAATGAGAGAAATTGTTTCAACAATGATAACATCAAAAACGTCAAATTTTTCTTTCATGTTACAAAAATATGAAAATACAACAAATTTTTCATGTTATAAAAAATAAGAATATTTGGTTATTAAAGGAGTGATATTGTTTCTTGTGTTTTATGTGCGAAGGAAAAAGAAACAACATTTCATTAGGTGGGATATGTGTCTTTGTGTGAGTGTGAGTTCTTATGGATTAGAAAATCGTAGGTTATATGCATTTTTAGATCTGGAAATTAGGATGAATGTGATGTAAGTTAATTTTTAGAATAGAGAAAATTAAATTGGAAATTAAAAAAGATAAAGAAGAGGGTATTTTAGTCATTTTAGTTTGACCAATGACCAAAATTAGAACCAAACCTTCGCCACACAGACGTTTTTTGCAATTTCAAAACTTGGCAGACCAAAAGTGCAATTTGGCCAAACCACAAGGACCATTTTTGCATTTCTCTCTAAAATTGAGGTTGAGACAGTGTTGAGCACACAATTTTGAAAGGTTATGAATGTTATTGAAGAATTTTTAAAAAGTTGTGCTCAGACACTAGGTCATCTTATAACAAATATTCTATTGAGTTGTCATTAATATTACTTAGTTGTTATTAAGAGACTTTTTATAATGTTTTGAATACATAAGAATTGTCATGTGATGATGTATCCAAAAACATTAAAACTTCATTTTTTGAAAACTCCCCCTCAAAAATTGAACCAATTAGAATATTGTCGTCTTTTAAAGCTTTATGAGGGATGGAGTGTTGAACACACAATTTTGAATGATTTTGAATTGTCATTGATAAATTCTTGAAAAATTGTGTTCAACTCTTTGAAAAACATATGTTAGAAAACTCCTCTTCTAACTCTAAGGGTAAGTGCACTTATGCGTACACTAACCTTTTCTTGAGCTCAAAACTTTGAATGTCGTGTAAGAACATCTCAAGACCGAGAAAATTGATTTTCTCGTTGTTAGGATAAGTTATCTTTATAGATAAACTTTCCTTTCATTGAAGTCCGGGTTATGTACTGATTTGCACATAAGCCATTAAGAAAAATTAGAAATGACATGTTTTAAAACTTTTGAACTCTTGCTCGAACTTCATTTACACACCCGTGTCAATGTTAAGCGACATTTCTAGGCAGGTAAATGTTATCGATTCCAAGAGACATGTCGAGAAGATTCTTTTTGCAATTTTTGATTTTGTATTTGCTTTTTGAGATTTTATATTTTTGTATTTGGTTTAATAGGTTTTATATTTTTGTATTTTGCTTTTTCTCAAAAATATTTACAAGTCGATGTTTGATGAAATATCAAGCAGATTCATAAACATCTCATATCAATTCGTCTGACGAGATACTAAAACCTTTCTTCGGGAAGGGCTTTAGTAAACATGTCATCCAATTGATATTTAGTTCTGACAAAGTGCAATTCAATTATACCACGTTCAACTTGTTCCTTTATGAAATGGTAGTGGACATTGATGTGCTTGGTACGGGAGTATTACACGGGGTTGCATGATATTGCTATGGCTGACTGAGAGTCGCAGAACAACGGTATTTTGTTGTAATTAAAGCCATAATCCTTAAGCTGTGTCCTCATCCACATTGCTTGAGCACAACAGCAGATAACGCCACGTACTCCACTTCTGCTGATGACATTGCAGTGCGGTCCTGCTTCTTTGACATCTAGCTGGCTAGCTTATCACCTAGGAACTGTATTCCTCTAGAAGTGCTTTTGCGTGTATCAAGACATCCGACGTGATCGGCATCTGAAAAAACTGTTAGTTCAAAACCAAAATCCTCAAATGCTAGAGTCCCATATAGATGGTTCCCTTTAGGTATCAGAAGATCCTTTTAACCTCTTTGAGATGCTTTTCCATTAGTCTTGCTTGATAACGTGCATAGTAACATACTGCCTGTACCAAGTCTGGTCTACTAGATATCAGATACATGAATGTCCTGATCATACTACGGTAGTTTGTTTGGTCAACGGGTTTTCCACTCAAGTCTACATCCAGTTTAGGTTTAGTAGCCAATGGTGTTCATTTCTCCCATTAAGGACATCTCAAATCTACTATGCATTATTTTTTTAAACTTTTTAGAATATTTATGGTTTGTAAACCTAAAAATTATGTCATCTACGTAAATTTGCACAAGTAGAATGTCCTCCCCGTATGTTATCGTAAATAGAGTTGGGTCAATAGTACCTTTAGTAAAACCTTTGGACATCAGGAAATTTGAGAGTTCATCATACCAGGCTCTTGTAGTTTGCTTTAATCCATATAGAGATTTCCTTAGACGGTAAACTTTTTCTGGATTATCAGGATCAACGAACCCATCTGGTTGTTCAACATAAACCCCCTCCTTCAGTGGACCATAAGAAATGTCGTTTTAACATCCATCTAGTAGATTGGAAAAGATTTGCGTGCTGCGTAGGCGATGAAAAGCCGAACAACTGGAGCAAAGGATTCCTTAAAATCAACACCCTCTTCTTGTGCATACCCCTTAGCTACAAGTCATGATTTATTACGAATTACAGTTTGATCTTCATCCTTTTTGTTCTTCCATAACCACTTTAGCTTGATAACTTTCTTGCCAAATGGTTTGTCGACAAGTTCCCAGACTTGTAGTCTGTCAAATTGATGAAGCTCATCCTGCATTGCCTCGATCCACACGGAATCAGCCATTGCTTCCTTAATGTTTTTCAGTTCGGCAGTACTTACAGTGAGCGCGAACATACACATTTCAGGATCTGTTGCAAGTTGGCGTCTTGTTTGCACTGGCTTGGATGGATTTCCACGAACTTGTTCTAATAGGTGATCTTTAGTCCATCGGTGTTCAGATTGATGACGTTGGTAGAATGTATGCATGTTCAAATTGTCATCATTGCGAGAAGATGACTCTACTTCTTCACGTACCGGTGTACAGAATGGGTTGACAAATTCATATGGTTCAAAGTGTGCATCTGCTGCTTTATTATCCTTGTTTTCCTCAGCATAAACAGTTGTAGTTGGAGTTATTGGTTCTGTTGAAGGGTGAATATTCATTGTAGGTTGTGTGTCTTGTTGAGTAGAATAGTCGGTGGGAGAAAAAGACTTGTTGATACTTGAAGTACATGCAGTGAAAAATTCATCGTACAAAGGACCGAATAGAAGATCCAACTCTTGTTGTGATGGAGCTGTTGTATTTGCTGATGGAGAAACATTTTGTAGTTGAGGCGTGGGGCCAGAGTTGTCATAGTCTGACGCCTTTTGTCGTTAGAGAACGAGGCCTGAAGTGTTATTATCAACATACGTCTCAGTCATCTCTTTGATTTCATCAAACTTAATATGTTTGGATTCAACTATCAATCGGGTTCTCTTGTTGTAAACTCTATATCCCTTAGACTGAGTGGAATATCCTACCAGAATGCAAGGATCCCCTTTTTCTTGCATCTTGTCAAGATTGTCACCATCTCTAGTTAAGTAACATGTGCAACTAAAGATGTAAAGGTGTCTAATTGAAGGTTTCCTGTTATTAATGATGTGATATGCAGTCTTCTTATGTGTTGGGATTATGATTGATCTGTTTTGAGTATAGCATGTGGTTGCAATTGCTTCAGCCCAAAAGAACAAAGGAAGTTTAGAAGCTGAAAGCATCGTTCGAGCAGCCTCAACCAGAGTACGGTTTCGTCTTTCGACAACACCATTCTATTCAGGTGTTCGAGGAGTAGATGTTTGATGCTCAATTCCTTCTTCTTTGAAATATGCATGGAGTGTCTTATTTAAGAACTTTGTGCCTCTGTCAGTTCGAACAGTAATCACTTGAGCTTGAAGATTACGTTGAATCAGCTTGAGAAAATCTTTTAGAATTTCTGGTGTTTCATCCTTGGATCTTAGATATATAGTCCAAGTATATATTGAGTAGTCGTCAACAATTACCAAAATTTATTTCTTCCCATTGATGCTTTCAACATGAATGGGATCGCATAAGTCTATATGAAGCAAATTTAGCCGTCCTTTTGAACTTGGAACAACCTTTGTCTTGAATGAGCTCATTTTTGCTTTACTCATTTCTCAAGAATAACATAGTTGATCATTGACATATGATCAAGATTTGACTTACACCTTTATAAAATATATAATATATAAATATAAAATATACTTATAAATATATATAATATAAGGATAAGAATCAAAAAATCACAATTATAGTAATTCGGGAGTATGATTCCCGGGTCGTTTCCCCAACGAGGAATGCAATTGAAAGTCAAAAGTCGTTTTGAGATTTGAATGCTTGAATGGAACAAGATTGAATGAGAGCGCTCGCGCTACGAGAGATAAGATTGATTTACACACACACACAGAAAATTAAGGCAAAAACTAAAAACATCTTAATGGGAAGACAAATTTTAACTAAAAAAACTTCAAAACGGGAATCCTAAACGGGACCTAAAAACCTTAAATTATCAAAATTAAGTCCTAAAATGATCTTTTTGGTTTTTATAAGTCTTAAATAACTAAAAAGCTAGAAACAAAACGAAAACTAGACTTATCAAACGAAGTGATGAAGGGCTTAAAAACCACTAAAAACGTGAACGGGATTCAATCCCGTTCTTTAAAAAATCAAAATTTTGCAATTTTAACCCTACGAAAGCAAATCTAATTTTATACCTATAGGTCCTAAATTTAAAAAAAAATTTATAAAAAAAATTATATTTTTTTGACTTTTTTTGGGTAAGCGAAGTTTTTTTAAGTTATATAATTTTTTTAAGAATTAAAAACGGGATTTTATTGACAAAAGTTGGGGTAAATTGTAAAAAATTACAAGACTTTTGTTTCTAGACTATTCTTACTATATATATTCTATATTTTATTATATATTATATATATTTTAAGGTGTAGTTTGGACGAATCACACAGCTTATCAAATAAGTTGCCAAATAAGCTAAAAACGCCTAATAAGCTAAAAGGACTAAAATGTCTATAAAAGATTAATGTTGCAAAGTTAAACCGAAAAAGTCCCCAGGGCACGTTGGTGAGGGTGTGTGTTGTGAGGTTTATAAGAGGGTTGAAACTGAGTTCAGGTCGGGGGTTCGAGTCTTGCTCACCCCCGACTTCCTTGGTTTCTTTTTTTTTTTATTTTGCAAAAACCTAAAAAACAAAGTTGTAAAAACAGATTATAATAAGCTATTTTTGTGAAAACAACTTTTCTAAAAGCTAATCAATAAGCCATTAAATGAGCTTAAAACAGACAGAAAGCACTTGACTTCTTTTTTACTTTTTACAAAACTTAATAAGCTAACAATTAAAATAAGCTAAAACAAAGACTGAATAAGCTATTATTAGACTAAAACTGACCTAAAAAGCTAAATTTAACTAGAAATAAGCAAGCCATAAGCTAAGGATTTCAAATAAGCACTTATTAGAAAACCGCATACCAAACAGGCCAAATGGCTAGCTTTGAGCTTAATTTTAAGTACTCTAATGGATCCTTATGGAAAATTGGCTTGTACTAGCTTAAACTATGACCTAAAAGCTATTTAAAACTCCTTTTAAAAAGTATTTTGAAATCTCATTAAGCTAAGAAAAAGCTAACTGAAATAGCTACTTTTGACTTTTAACTATGTTTTTGGATTTTTTAAGAAAAGATAAAATAAGCTAAAACCTAACCTAAATAAGCTATTAACTACTAAACTTTAACCTAATAAGCTAGTTTAAACAACAACTAAGCAAAAACTTAAGCTATAAGCTAGAAATCTCAAATAAGCACTTTGGAAAGAACTGTTAACCCAAACAGTCCATAAGGGTAACTTTGAGCTTATTTTTCAATAAGCTAAAGGATCCTTATGGACTTTTAGCTTATTACACTAAAAAGAGTACCTAAAATACTACTTAAAACAATAATTGAAAAACATTTTGAAATTTAAATGAACAATGAAAATTCTAGATTAAAACTGCTTATTAACTCAGTAGGAGCTGAGTATGTTTTTGATTTACAAAAGACAAAATGCTGATTTTGAGCTTAAAAACAAATAGACATTTTCTAAAAACTAAGTTTAAAAAGATGATCATTAACCTAAAAACTACTTGTCAACTAAAAATCAAATCCTAAAAACTAAATTTAATCTCTGATAATTAAGCATCAAAAAGGTAATATGTTATTCTAAGCTACTGATGCAATTGACACAAATTTAGCCAAAAACTCAAGTCCAACTAGTGCAGGCTTAAGAACTTGATTCTACACTCTTAAAACCTCAAAACAAAAGCTATTAGAGTAATTATTCTTAGTAAAACAGACTTGAGCTTATGATGCTAAAATAACTGAGCTTATGCTACATATTTAAACTAATAACATACAAACTTTAGAAAACTCGATTAAACCTACAAATATCCTTAAATCCTCACCTTTAGAAACTTAAATTACAGATTAAATTCACTTTAAAGAACCAAGAGGATCTTGGCAGTACTAATTTAAGTTAGTACTGCCTTGACCCAAACACCCCTTTAAAGTGCTTAATGCCATTTCAAGTTTATAAAACTTAGATTAAAAGCACAAATTATAAATACCAGATAGTGAATAGCTAAAAACAGACTTAATAAGTAGATTTCAACAACAAAATAAGAAGAATCAATAAGCTAACTAATTATGCTACTATTTTTGGTTTTTTAACTGTTTTAAAGAAATAACAAGCAAATCAAGTTCTAAGCTAACAATTAGACATAATAAGCATTTAACATCTATAATAAGCAATAATAAGCTAGATTAAACAGCAATAAGCAAGTAATAAGCAGTATTAAGCTAATTTGCAATATTAAAGCTATAAAAAGTAAATTGAGAACTTACATAAGCCTCTGCACAAACAAGGCTATAAAATGCTCTTATGAGCTAATCAACAAGCTCTAGCTTATCTATGATAAGCTAGTAAGGTCCTGGAAACCCTTCCATTTCTGGTTTCCCTTCCAAAATTAAGCTGAGGTACATTTGAGGGTGAATTTGTATGTCAATAAGCTCATTTAAGCTTTAAGAGCTTAAATGAGAGTGTAGCTAACTTGAGTAAAGTTTAAGAGCTTATTAAGAGCTTATTGAGACTTATCAAACCATTACACTTATTATTGCATATTAAGTAAAACAGATATTAAACACAAGATTAAAAGTAAATTGCAAATTTTATTAATGAAAACGAATTACAAAGCTTTTAACAAGAGATTACAAGAGCTTAAATGACCATAAGCTAAAAATAACAATAAGCTAAAAGCTACTTCTACACTACTCCTAAATTAGCTGACTCTCTTCTGTGAGTGAGAGGTGCCTTTTATAGGCCAAGAGAGAAGATTCTAGGTCTTCATACACGCTCTCTTTGATCTTGACCATCAATTCTTCTAATCATTGGATGCCCATCTGTAGCCGTTGGATTAAAAGAGAGCACACGGATTGCCACGCTGGCAATCCAATCATTGGGAGGATGTGTGCTTCTTTTACACTGAGTTTAATGCAATTTTCCTCATTTGGGTGTGTTAGATTGATGTCCACGTGCCATTCCTTTGTCAGAGCTAGCCAATCATAAGCTTGAAGTGACGTTTTGCTTTGCCAATCGTGGAGCTCGGTACTAAGCATCTTCTTTGCCAACTAGGATAAGTATGGGTGTGGGTTTACCTGCTCAATTTTAACACAGGGTAAAACTTGGGACGAAGGGTGAACAGTAACACCCATTCGCGCCCTTTTTAACCGTTTATAACGTTTTTGTGTTTGACTTGGGCTCAGGATTTATAAAAAGAAATGGGCCGGTGTAATTTGGGCTTGGGCTTGGTTTAAAAGGTTTAGTTATTAAGAGATAACGACTGTTAGTCTTTATAATAAAAAGACTAACGGTGTTACGGTTTTAAGGACTTATTGTGAATTTGGTTTAACATTAAGGCTTATTTGGGTATTTTGAGGGTTTTGTCTGGTTGACCAAGGGTTGACCAAAGTTGACTTTGTTGACCTTTTGCTAGAAACTTTCGGCTCTTGTACACTTTATCCGTTCCCGTGTTCGTGTTTGTCCGGTTTTGACCGTTTTCTTGTGATTTTTGCAATATCCGTACCTACACATCACAAATGACAAAACAAGCAATATACAAACATAATTTGCATAATTTAATCATTTAAGGATCATTTTTGATATAAAAAGCATATGTGATTTCTCACATATCACACATATTAGAAGCTAAAAAACTATATATAAAATTGCAATTTTGTAGTCGAAATAGAGAGCATCCTTTTACCACGGTTAGTGAGGGGTTAGTGCATTGGTAAAAAGTGACTACAATATATATGATCAGTACCCGTTTTGACCCATTAACCGACCTGACTGTCACACCCACTTTGGCACCTTAATTTACAAGCAGAGAGAATACATACCATGACATAAATGAAGACAAATTTCAGAATCATTTAACCAAAGGCCTATGCAAATAGCCCTTCTGCACTAAGAAAATCATGATTCTACACAACAATCAGGCCGTGTACCATTTTCGATATAGATGTCCAAACGTTCCATGAATACTTTATTTTGAACATTACTCAAATCTCAACTCTATTATATTGTCATCTGTATTGTAGCCTGCATTCAGACTCATTATATTTTAGGCAAATCAAGCCAATGTGATGATCTATTCCAGATTCAAGTATCTTGTGTACTCTTCACGTAAGAAGGCTCTGTTATCATCAGCAACATATGGACAACATAACAGCAAGTGAACAAAGAAGAGATACCCATCAGACACATAAAGTTTTGAAGCATTTTTAGCATGATTTATGTAGCCAATGTGGTCCCCACTTTGCAAACTTATCTCGAAAGCACAAAGTAAAAGTTAGAACTTTTGATAGTGACGATATTCATCTGAAAGAGCCACACGAGTTAACCTATAAAGTTCTGTGAATATATGTTGAGGGTATCTCCTCACGTGCCTTTTGAGTATAGTTGAGAATTAGCAGATATCTTGTTTTTTGATTCCATGGCTCTTGATGACGCGACCTGTAAACGCATGCATCATATATTAAATAACTATAGTATGAAGGGTAACAGTTAACAAAAAAGAGGTAGTTTGCTATAATAGAACATATGCTTTTTGTGCACCAATCCACTTTGTAAAACTAGAAGAAAGCGTATTCAATTCGCTTAAGTTCATCAATCTTCATCCGGTGTTAAAGCTGTTACAATATAATGATCCAAAAGAATAAAATGAGTAGAAACTAAAAATGAAATATCACCTAGTCGGCTAGTCTACGAAATATATTCGTAAATGATAACAAATAGATGCCCTAATATTTATAATGATGCCCTAATAATACTCATTGATGCCCTAATCCTCTAATCCTCTATGTAACATTTGATATTGAGTCCTATGATATTTAGAATTATATAACGTTTATTAAGCTGATGGGAGCAAAAGCCACAATTAACACTTATGAGCCTTAAAGAAATCCAACTATTCTATGTTTAGCATCAAAACTTATACTCTACTCTATCATCTCTTGTTCTTCACAATTTAAAATTTCTAATAAAGAAACTCGTGAATACTTAGCCTAACGAATTAAGATCGGCACTTTAACAAGTCACATAGACTGGCAACAATCTTTATTCTAATAAATCGATCTTCGCATATTTAAAATCAATTATGGGAACTTGCAAAGTCTTGACTTTTTCAAGCTAGACTTGCGTTTTATAGCTCCTTGTATAAAAGATTAGCAAAAATCAATCTATATAAAGTTAAGGAGAAAGCTAAGATATAAAACCGGTCGGGTCAAAATTTACTTTTCGTTCTCACCAACGGAAAGCCTACATTCGTGTCAAAACACTTATTATTATTTTTTTATCCAACTAACTATTTATATTTTTCAACATTTTTCTACACACAAAATTTAGTTACATCTTAAAAGGATGTATTTATTTGTTTAGTATGACCCATAAACTAGATATTAAAACTTAAAAATTTAAAATTTTGGCCAAAATAGGGTTGCGAGGGACAACGGGCAAAAGTAGGTAAGATCATATCGAAGATATACTACCCCATACTAAAACTAAACATTGTCCTCAATGTTTCCTAGTCTAAGGCTCAAAACCCCATACTAGAACTCAAAAAGTCGAATGCATAATCCAAGCATGGAGAAAGTATCACAAAAATCTTAAGCCGTTTATAAAGTATGCTAAAAGATAGATGTTAGTCGACAATAATCTAGGATATCGGATTTCCCCAAACTAATGGCAAACAAAGGCTAGGAAGCTCGAGTGAACCGGGACAAAATACCGAATACGAGAGTCTTCAAAAATTTTGGGTCAATCTTACAAACAATCACAAGCACAAACAACAAGAATCGGAAGAGTACAAGCATCCTTACATCACATTAGAAATAAGAAAGAAAAAGGATGGATAAGCATATGGTGCCTCCCACGAAGCGCTTTATTTTTGGTAACTAAGTCACATAGCTTGACTCGATCCCCTCATTTAGTTGTCTATAGGGATGGTTTGGAGATCCGGGACAACCTTGGATGGTATGTCCCCTCCAAAGTAATGCTTCACACGATGACCATTCACTTTAAAGTTTGGACCATCAGGTTGAGATAACTTGATGGTTCCATATGAAAAAACTTGGGTGACGGTGAAAGGTCCCGACCAACAGGATTTAAGCTTTCCCGAGAATATCTTTAGACGAGAGTTGAAGAGTAAAACTCGATCACCAACATTAAAAATGCGGTTTTTGATTAGCGCTATGTTCCAAATCGGCAAAAAGATATTCAAAAACATAACTACAACTCGAGCATCATTTTGGGGAGACGCCTTCGCTTCTACCCATTTGGAAGATTATAGTCAACGGCTACAGATAACTTTATTCCCTCGTAAAGACGAAATGGACCCATAAAAACATACCTCTTACAGCAAAGAATTTACAAACTTGATTACGTTTTGAGGCATTTCATCTCTCTGGAAATTTGTCTTGTCTTTGACACGTAAACAGAGATTTGGTCATAGTATGGGGCATCTCGATATTGGTCGGCCAAAAGAAACCGTACATCAAATACTTTTCTGAGCATTGCATTGCATATGTTGGCCCCCGTGGGTCCTTCGAGACAAGCTTTGAGGATGATCATTAGCTTCTTGCTCATGCCAAAACACCGCGAAAGATTTGATCCCACAAATCTAAAAAGATAGGGATCGTCCCAAAAGGTAATGTTTTACACGTCCTTGAAAAAACTTCTATCTTTATTTGAGTTGCATCCTTCGATGATAAAATTCGTGCATAAAAGTGTGCATAACAGGCAAACCATGATGTACTGTTCACTAGAAATTTTACCACAGTCCTCTAAAGGAAAAATTTCCATTATGTCTTTATTTTAAAACACATCCTTATAAATATTCCAAGTCTAGATAAATGATCGGCCGCGAGGTTCTCACTTCCTTTTTTATCACGGATGATGATATCAAATTCTTGTAGGAGGAGAACCCACCGGAGCAATCTCGGCTTGGCATCTTGTTTATTAAAGTAATTTTAAAGCGAGTGATCCTTATACACTATCTTTTAGATAAGACATGATATGGCCAAAACTTTCAAAAGCATACACAACGGCGAGCATATTCATTTTCCGTCGATGTAATGAATTGAGCTTCTCATCGTCCTTACTCATAATGTATAGCTGGAATGTTTTGTCTTCGTTGTCCCCAAAACCCACCATCGTGAAACGTAGCATCACACATAAGTTTCAAAGTGTATTCCAATCGGGGACAACTAAGATCGGAGCTTCGGTAAGCTTCTTTTTAAGGGTCTCAAAAGCATCAATACAATCCTTAGAAAACACAAACGGTGTTTCCTTCTCAAGAAGATGAGTCATAGGTCTAGCTATTTTGTAAAAGTCTTAGATAAATCGTCGGTAAAAACCGGCATGCCCTAGGAAACTCCTAACACCTTTTACGGTAGTCGGGCGAGGAAGCTTAGCGATAACATCAACTTTAGCACGATCGACCTCAATTCTTGACTTCGAAATTTTATGTCCTAACACAATTATTTCTCTACACATAAAGTGGCACTTCTCCTAATTTAGAACTAAATTTGTGTCTTCACACCGTTTTAGCATCTTTTCTAAATTGGAGAGGCACAAATCAAAACTATCCCCAAAAACTGAGAAATCATCCATAAACACTTCAATAGTCTTTTCGATCATAATCCTGGATATGGCCATCATACACCTTTGGTAAAGTACCAGAAAGCATACACAAGCCAAAAGCATGCACGGAACGCGAAGTTCCATACCGAGCATGTGAAAGTAGTTATCTCTGTCTTGTGGGATCTATGTATTGAAAATACCCCAAAAACCATCTAGAAAACAATAAAACTCATTTCCGGCTAATCTTTCTAACATTTGATCCATAAATGGTAATGGAAAATGATCTTTTCGAGTCGCTTCATTTAATTTCCTATAGTCGATACAAACTCTCCACCCGTAACTAATCGTGTTTGAATTAATTCATTTTCTTCATTATCCCCCCAACAAGGTTATACCACTTCTTGGAACACAAAAGCACAGACTAACCATTGGCTGTCAAATCATAGTAAATCAATATCAGAAGTTATTAAGGACCGTCTTATTTATTACCTCGAGAATTTTTGGGTTAACCTCTTACTTTGAACCACGGTTTGTAATCGTCCTTCCATCAAGATTTTTTGGTGAGTACAAAAACGAGTCCGATACCCTTGATATTGGTGATTTTCCATGCAATGGCCCATTTATGTGATTTAAACACCTTTAAGAGTGCTTCTTTTTCATCATCTTTTAAACCTTTTGCAATAATCACGGGTAACTTATCGTTTTCTTCTAAGTAAGCATATTCCAAATTTGATGGTAAGTCTTTTAACTCTAATTCCGGAGGCTCTTCAATTGAAGGTTTTGCCTTGGTCACCTTCTTTTGCTTTAGGTCCTCATTCTTCTTTGGAGGGAGATTCAGAGACGGGTCTTCATTTAACAATTGCTCAAGGTAAAGAATATCTCCCTCAGTATCGTAAAAATCATCATCCGGAGTTTATAAGAAAGTCTCGATTTCTTCCAAAATGAAATATCCTCCTTCAAAAGGAGTGAACAAAAGGTAGTCACAAGAAAGAATCGGGTCCTGAAATGATGGGATTACACCCAAAGAATTATTCGAAAAACTAAGTCTTTCTGAGGCAAAACTCCTCACAAACTCAACATCAATGCTCAAATCGGTTATCAATGTATCATCATATGTCGAGGAGTATCGCGTAGTTTGATTAAAGGCACTACTCACGTAATTATGGTGATCTAAGGGGACCGGCAATAGAAACCGTATATATGCCGACTCTGATCATGCGGAGATATGTGACCCGAAAGAACACTAGCGTTAATTTGTACTTTCGTAGAGTTGTTTGACATCTTGGTTCTCGAAGAAACAAACCGCTCATACTATATCCACTAGCCGAAGACTGAATACGTAAGCACCGTAAAGGCTTGTCAACAAGCACTATGATGAAAACAACTCTCAGCGACTACGACTACGACTCGACGACCGTTCCCCTCGTGTGCGGACAACAAAGCGCGATTGACCTTATCAAAAAACACGGAGGGCAACATGCTCGTACCAAACACATCAAATTACGTCACCACATTCCCTTCGATACTTCCAGAAAAGGAATACAAAAAATCGAAAAAGTTCGTCCCGTCGACAATATTACCGACATACTTACTAAACCCCTGTAAACGTAAATCGTTTAACTATCTACTCTTCGGTTAGAATGATAACACATTCCATAATCATATTAGTAACTTATCATTCTTCTGTCTCAATCTAGTCCAGTTTCACTCCGTGTCGTGATAACTTAAATACTTCATTCGAAGTACTTTAAGCATTTTTAAAATCGTGAAATGCGAAATTAATATGTCACCATTCATCTTTGTAATTTTTGTCAAGAAACTGAGCAAAACCCTTCACTAAGGGGGCCCCATACCATAAGTGTCCCCCAACACTTTGGGACCACCAGGCGTATATAGACCGCCAATCACAGATAGTGAAATTGAACACTTAATCATATTTTTTCAAAAAACAAAAACAAACACCCCCTTATCTGCTGCAAGTGACGAACACGACTCAAACCACACAAAAACTCGAAATCACCCATCAAAACGCAAACTGAAGATAAAATCAACACCTACAATCATTCAAAACATCTTAAAGATAATCAATTATAAGCCATTTCATCTATTTTCTTTCAATTTGATCTAGGTTCATGATGAACACTAACAATTGAAATTGATGATTTAAATTTTTCTTTTAATTTGTACCAATTGAAACTACTTGGATTAACAATGTATAACTAACATGTTTCCCATAGACATAGGATTTGCATACATCAGTGAGTTTGTCGAAAAATTGATTTTGAACCAAAACCCCATTTTTATTTTCAAATCTCTCACAGTTTGAAACCTATAAATAAATTGTTGTTATGCATTTGTTAATACAACCTAAAAACGTTTCAAACACATGCATAATGAAAAATTTTCTCATGAACAAAGAGTTCGAGATACATAATTCATATGTATTTTTCGACTTGTTTGGATGAGCAAAATCAAAATAATGAGCGTTTGGGTTAACTCTTAGGATTTTATGTTTGTGAAAGTCTAAAGAATCTTGTAAGCTCAGATTGTTTAGATCTATATCTAGGAAAAATAACGATGAACATGAAAGAATGCATAGCGGAAATAGCATAATGAACAAAGTTATTTCAACAAGGTTTTTCATTCATATTATTCACTATTCGTCCCAATTCTAAATGATCAATTCTAGAACAGTTACTCTAACTAGTAACAGGATCAATGAAACATTGATCTTGAGGCTACAACACTTATTCTAGGCGTTTACAATGAACCACACGCCTAGAACACACACACATACCTTTAGTTGACTATATTTTCTGTGCACACTAAACTACATGCCTGGAACCTCCTTTTATAACATAAGGAGTCCAAGACTTACAAAGGAAGATAAACATTAGACAAATAAATCTTTTAAATATTTAGGAATATCTTCTGTTATCTTTATCTGAATAAGGAGATCTCCTAGAATCTTCAAAATCTTCCATCTTTTAAAGAATTCTTGCTTTTGCATTTAAGTCCTTTTGTTTCATTCTTTTATACATTTTATCTCATCAAATCAAGAATCCCAACAAAATCTATTCTTGTTCTATCAACTTAAAGTTGAACTTCATTAAATTCAGATGAATAAAATGATAACAAAATAGAACTTTATGTCTAGAAATTAATATACTCAATTAAGTTTTTTCTTTGTTCTGGCTTTTTAAGCCCCAATTCAACTGCCATTTTACTCGATATGGAGAACATTCTGTCCATGATCATAGAGAAAAATGAAGAGCTTGCACACGTTCTACAAGATCTCATAATTACATGTTTGAAAAAGGATAATCAGGTATCATTAGGTTGCTGACTTTTACTAAAGAAGGTTCTTAATCTATCACCAATTACATCACAAATTACTATTGCAGATTGCTTCACCTGTTTGTTGGCAATTTGGTAAAAAAGCTCTCATGGTCTGTGCTGCTAAACTTAAACTACGCCTCCCAGATATGGAACAAGATATGAGCATTGCTGTGTATGATTATGAACAGATGGTTGCGTATATTTGTAAAACTACATCAGAACATAACATGCTGGTATTTGTTACTCTTGATCAAACGTTTGGTTAATTATATATGATAAAATATAGTTTTTGTTTAAATATGATATCGACCATATCCCAAAATTGTTTATGTGCAATAATCGCATTTCATTTCCAGGAGGTTAATGAAGCTATTACGTATACAACTAAGGCAAACAAGTTGGGGAAGGATACAAGTCAGAAGATAGAAGTTACGTGTCGTGATGGAAGCATAAATATGGTGCAGACTCTAGGGCATTGTCAAGAATCATTAATTCCATCAAACTCTGCAACAAGGTTGAATGTAAACGCAAGAGAAATAACGAAAAGGTATTATGTTGCTTCTGAAAACTAAGCTAGTTAAAGCTGTAAAATTGGAGCGGCCTGGGCTGGTTTAGGAGTGTGCAATTGTTCCAAACATTTGTGCCAGTGTCTCGAGACTAATTGTTTCATTAAATAACGTTGTTGTGTTAAAATAAAAGAAAATTTATGGTTTGGACCTGACCAAAACTGAACCATGGGAGTACCATATTGGATCCAGTACCAGATTTTTGCTATAAAAGGAATTGAAAACCAAAGCAGACCGAGTATACGGTTTTGACCTGAGTTGTGAGTTCTACACTCTCCTAGACGGGTTGGTTGACTGGTCAAAACGGGTCTGTTATCTGCAAGATATAAGCCCATGAATCAGAAAAACCATATAATAAAGGTTCAAGTATGGTGCACAAATGCTGTTATTCTCTAATCGCTTCCCATAAAAGAACATCATAAGAATGTTTTAGTTGATGGGTATAGGATGTAAAAACGGGGCTCTAAACCATTCCTTTATAGTTTTAGGTCTAGTTTCACATCCAGACACATTTATTCAAATAACAAGTCCAATAACGATTCGTTTTTTAGTATCTTGTTTTGTTTACTTATTCATCACTTAGCTAAGTCAACCTATACTTAAGCATACAAACAAAGTCAAACGAACTACCATTTTCAGCATTATCTACTTCTAAAGAAGCATTCCCAGCTTTGACGATGCAACCGGATGGTCTTGAAGCATCTCAGGATAATATTTAGAGAATGTATCACACCGAGGGTGATTATTCCAACAGCCAACTGCTTGCTTGATTCCATTGCATAATGAGCCACCAAAGAACCATTGATGGGCGAGGTAGATGGGCTTATACCAGGAGTGAGGTTCATTGGACTTAAGTGGCCTGAGTTGGATACGATTAGTTTGTTTGAAGCATAAGCTATAACTCATTGTTTCTGTTTAGTGGGCTATAAACATGTGAAACATAAGTATTTTTGCTGACTTGGGAGGTCTGCCTATTGTCCTATATAACAGCGAACATACCAAAGAGGGTTCCATCAGGGCTCCAGGTTACACGATTAACTGATGCAATATAGTCGCTGCTCGTAGAGGCCTAGCACAAATACAAAAGTGTACACGTCAACAGTCAAGGTGTAACCAAAATATAATTTAAAATAAAAAAAGGTAAACAAATATACACTATATAGGTATGAAGATAAATATGGTTCTTATTGCAACATCAAAATCAATAAGATTTAGAGTACAAACCTGCAAAGGCGGTGTGTGCATACCAAGATCCCAAACCTTAAAATTCTTCTGAACAAGCTTTTCTCTGTTACCTAGTTCCTAAATCATGACCTCCCCGGTAATTGTTCCAACTGTAAGTAGCCAAAGAATGGAAAGACGGTGAGTAAAAAACGTCTAATTGAAAGTCCTAAAAGCAGAAACCACGTATAAAGTGGAGTTAAATTAAGCATTAACCTACCAAGAAGCAGTCCTTGATGTACTTGATAAAAATCGATGTTCTTAACTGCTGACCCCTGATTTAGGGTCATCACCACAGTTTTAGGCAAATCATCAGACGAGTATGAGCTTTGAGCATGACTTTGGCCGCTGTACCCAACAGGTAAGATATTTACAGGCAGATGATTGGCCTGCTAAGAACACACACAAATCTCTCAGCATCAAAGTATTTAACTAAAAATTAAGACTTCCACATGATGTATTTAAATAGTTTAAAAAACACAGTTGTACTTAAGATGCTAAGAAAGCTTGAATCATTACAAATGGTGTTGATGCAAGAATAATTAACCGTATCACTCTATTATTACCATGACACGGTTCAATTATTCGATGGTTACTATGAAGAACAATCTTGTTTAGCCATTCAATTCTGACATTACTCTACCTTGTTTGATATCCCTCGAGATATACATAACCCGAATCAACCAAGTTATAAGTAAATGTATCAAATTGATACAATTATACGTGAAACCATAACAATATCTCTTGGAAAAATCTTAAGCATAGATTAGCACTAATGAGCAGAAAATAAAAGTTTACCACCAAAATCTTTTGTCTGCATCAATTTTAAAAAATCCATGACTCGCTGAGTGTACAACTTACTAAACAAAAGATCAAACAAATAATAATAAATCATACGTATGAAGCAAAGAAGTATGACACTCATAATTCTAACATAATTATGATAAGTGTCATAATTATGAAAACCATCATTTAGTAGCCAAAAAATATAAAATTCGATGAAGAAGTAGAGAAAATAAAAGTTCACCACCAAGATCAAACATACCTTACAATGATTTAACGATGTCGATGACACTCATCCACATAGTCGGGATTGTGATACCTGCCAAACTAAAGTCGGATGTTAGTGTGGTGTGAATGGTGACAATATGTGGTTTATTGTTTGATGAAGAAGTAGGGTTTTGGTTACCGTGAATTAGGGTTATTATTGTTGCCGTGAATTAAGAGTGATCTAGGGTTATTTTGATTTGGTGTAATTGACTGAAAAAAATGCCAGAATTTTTAGGAGTGGAGGTGCTTGGTAGATAAGAATTTTATTTTTGTATTTTTGATCACAACTGATGGCTTGGTCCATTGGTTGAGGTGGTTGCTTTTGAATTAACAGACCGGTTCAAATCTTATTTCAATTATGTGTCATTTAGTGCCACTCAAAAATTCGTTTTTTTGACCCAACTTACTTCTTTTGACTTTTTTAAGCATCAAAATACATATTGCGCATCAAAACTATAACAAGTTGAAATTATTTTGTGCATCAAAGATTTTTTTTGTGCATCACGAAATTTCAATTTTTTTTTTGTAGTCATAAAAAAAACTGTATAAAAACTCGAAATTTAAGAAACTTCCATTCCACAAACTTTTTTATATGCCACCAATATAAGTACCACCGGGATCTTGTAATTTTTTTTAGAATTTTTATTCGAGAACTATTTAAAAAAAACCCTGTGTAAGTGTATCCTTCTCCACGAATATTTGTCCTTTTTAATATTTGATCTATACCCTATATATAATAAATATAAATATATATATATATATTATATATATATAATATATATATATATATATAATAGTGATGGGTGAATCAGACAAACACGAACGTATAACCCCTCCAAAGAGAAGGAAGAAGAACCCACAACCCTCAACACAACAACACAACACCTCACTCAGACACCCCACTCAACGTCAACACTCCAACACCTCAACAAACACAAGACAATACACACACTCACAACACAATCATCACACTCAACTCCATATCCAACCCCACACCATCACCCAGTCCCCCACCGCACACGCAACACAGGGGGGGGGGGGGGGGGGGGGCAACCCCACCACAAACCACACACTCAAACTCATCACCAACCTCATCCACGAACACAACACTCAACCATAAGCACGATATAAGACCTAAAGAAAAATGGGCGGTGGGCAAATTTTTCATAAATAAAGCAAAGTTCAGTGTAAAATTGTAATAATAATAGTAATTACCACAACCACAAGCAATTCACTATCTTATTTTTCATATCCGAACTCACTCACTCTTTTTAAACTCAACACTTATCTTACACAAAAAATTCACACACAACTAAAATGATTTATACATAAAATTATAAAGAATAACTATAAACAATAAAAAAAACATGATGAGGTTTTAGTAATTAGTAATGGGATCAGAAACCACCTATAGATACATCATCGTGTGTATGTAATCTACATGTAACCAGTTTTTAGTGGTATTTTCAAAGGATTAAATATAGGCCCAAAGTTTTTATTTATTATGGGAAGGGGATTGAATGAGCAGGGAGAGATATGAATAAGATGAGTGAGGAATTTTTAGAGAAAGAAAGTGTGAAGTTTAAAAGAGGAGTGAGAATCGAAGTATATTAAGAAACTAAGAAAGAGAAGGGGCATGATGAGACTGATGAAATTTACTTTATTAAACAATTACCTTATAATAAAAAGATTGTTATAATAAAAAGAGTAGGAGAAGATCTCAACCATTAGATCATATTTGACCAAATTTGACCTGATGAAAAATGACGGTGGCATTTTCATAAATAAAGCAAACTTCAGGGGCAATTGTATAATAAAGTAATTTACACATCTCACATGCCATTCTCTTTCTTAGTTTCATATCTCGATCTCACTCACTCTCTTAAACTTCACACTTTCTTTCTCTAAAAATTCACACACATCTATATCATATCTCTCTCTGCTCCTTCATCTCACCATAATCAAAAAACTATGGGCTATATATCTTTGAAAAAACCACAAAAAACTGTTACATGTATATACATACACACGATTATGTATCTATAGGTGGTTTCAGATCCATTACAATTTACTAAATCATCATGTTTATTTATTGTATTATGTAATTTTGATTAATTTTATGTATAATCATTTTAGATGAGTTGTTGACTAGTGTAATGCTATGACTTATTTGTTTGTTAACGGCTCAATTCGACAATGTATGAAGTGTGATGTTACAATTAAGCTTATTTTTCATCTATTATTAGCTTATTGTTTATAAGCCTGAGGTATAAGAAATTATATAAATAAGCTAATGCAGGAACAAAATGAACTTGGATTAGAATATGTTCCATCGTAAGCTTGAACATAATATGCATAATGTTAGATAAATGTAGTGTCAGCCGAAGGTGACAACTTGACTTCTCTTACAGATCTTATTTAGAAAACTAGTTTTGTCACTTTGAAATGCTTAGCTTATTCTCGGGAGTGTTAGAAATGCTGGTAACACATACTGAACATAGCCCATATAGATGCCAAGTCACTGTTATTACCTCAACTGAACATAGCTCTGGTGGTGGTTTGCATCGAAGCACAATTGAATTGTTGCATACAATGTGTTTGATAAAATGTCTCAACTAGACTTTGTAACTATGATGCACTACATTTACATTGTGATGCAGCTGTTTTGAATGTTGATGCAGTAAGTCTTACTGCAACGATTGTTACTGCATCAATTATTACTGCATCAATTTGTTACTGCATCGATTTGTTACTGCATCGGTTTGTTACTGCATCGATTTATACTACATCGATTTGTTACTGTGTCGTTTTGTTAGTATATCGATTTGTACTGCATCGATTTGTTACTGCATCGATTCGTTACTACATCGATTCGTTATTGCATCGATTTGTTACTGCATCAATTCGTTAGTGCATCGATTTGTATTACATCGATTTGTTACTGCATTATATTTAAAACCTTTTTAAATTATTCCCCTTTCAGCTATTTTTTTGGTTTGATACATTTTGGTTTTCAACCGTTCTGAATCAAGTGGAGCAAAAATGTCATATCTAACTAATAGTCTTCTTATTTAATAGGTGACTGCATCAGTGGTGCTTGCTGGGCTTATTTCGGCACTAAAGTTAGTTGGTGGATCCTTGGCAGACCATAAATTCTTATTCCTTGGAGCTGGAGAGGTAAGGCACTCCACATTCCTTACAATCCATCTGCTTGATTTGTTGCGGATCTATTTTTTCCCCATTTTCGTGTCTCAATATCAGCTCTTATGCAGGCTGGCACAGGCATTGCTGAACTCATAGCTCTAGAGATATCAAAACATGTTAGAACTCATCTCCTTCCTAACTCCCACACGTCAATGCTAACAAAGAAGAAGGAGGATTAATCAGTTTGAGGTAATAAATGATGAATGTTTATACTATTATGTAGAGAGGCGCACCATTAGAAGAGACCCACAAGAAGGTTTGGCTTGTTGACTCGAAGGTAATAAATTTGAAAAGGCTACATGTTTTTCTCATTTTATTTTTTTGCGTAACCATACTTATTCACTCTTCTGCTTACTTAATCTTGTAGGGTTTGATCGTTAAATCCCGCCTTAATTCACTTCAGCATTTTAAGAAGCCATGGGCCCATGATCATGAGCTTGTTAGAGAGTTCTTAGATGCTGTCAAGGTATGAATCTCTCTTAAAATGGGTGGTTTGCATAACGGGTTCAGATAAAACTTCGAATTTCCTAAGTGATTGATAATTATTCGAGTGGCTGATTCCAATAACTATTATTAATTCAAATATCAATACTTGAATATATATTTTGTACGTTTTTTTCAAACATTTTGACTTTTTATTCTACCCATTTGATCTGTTATCAATAAAATGTAAATTAATTTGTCTCATTTGCTCATAACATTTCGTGTTCACCTCACTTTACTCTTTGTCACCAGTTAATCAGGCCAACGATGTTGATTGGATCTTTAGGAGCTGGACAGACATTCACTAAAGATGTCGTTAAAGCTATGGCATCTTTTAATGAGGTAACTTCTTACTAAGCATTTAACTAGCTTCCTGTATCAATAACATTGCAAGAAAGTGCACAATTAAATGCTTTTATGTCTTTTTTTCTGCATAAACCTATTATTCTTGCCCTTTCCAACCCAACTTCACAATCTGAATGTACTGCTGAGCAAGCTTATATATGGAGTGAGGTATGATCACTCTTCACATCGATCTATTACCACATCGATATGGCTACATCGATTTGTTACTACATCAATGATGGCCTCGTAAGTTTTTATATGAAGTCTAGTTTTTTTACTACATCAATTTGTTAATTTTAATTTTCTAAAACTCTGTTTTTATCAATTTGTTAGGATTCGTGTTTGTATGTTTGGTTGTTTTTGCGATGCACTTGAATATGAATTGTGATGCACTACGTGTTGAGTTGCAGCATATAAGGATGAATTAGGTTAAAGGTAGGCTGTGTTATGTGCGTAAATATGTTTGTATGTTTGATTGTTTGTCCGATGCACATGATTCTAAACTATGATGCAATAGGTCTTTAGTTATTGCGTATAAGCATGAATTAGGTTAAAGGTACGTTTTGTTGTCCGGGTAAAATATGTTTGTATGTTTGGTTGTTTATGTGATGCACTTAATTTTAAACTGTGATGTAGTAGATGTTTGGTTTGCATATAAAGATGCATTAGGTTAAGCATAGGTTGGGTTATGTGCATAAATGTGTTTGTATGCTTGGTTTTTTGTGAGATGCACTTGAATTTGAACTATGATACAGTCGGTGTTCATTTGTCGCGTATAAGCATGAATCAAGTTAAGTGTAGGTCGCATTATGTGTCTGAATGTGTTTATATGTTTGGTTGTTTGAGTGATGCACTTGAATATGAGATGTGATGCAATATGTGTTAAGTTGGAGTGTATAAGGATGAATTAGGTTAAATTTAGGTTACGTATTGTGCAAAAATGTGTCTCTATGCTTGGTTGTCTGTTTGATGCTTTTGATTCTGAGTTGTGATGCAATATGTACTCATTTATGGCACATAAGGTCTGATTATGTCACGCATAGGCTGATTTACTTGTTGAAAAGTGCTTGTGTATATTTGTATGTATGATGCAGTTGGTGTAAAGAAGTGATGCAGTAAGTGTTCATTTCTGGTATATAAGGTTCGATTAGGTCACGCGTAGGGTGTTTTAGTTGTCGGGAAGTGCTTGTGTATATTTGTATGTATGATGTCGTTGGTGTAAAGAAGTGATAAAATAGGTGTAAAGAAGTGATGCAACACATGCTCATTTGTGGCACATAATGTTCTATTAGATCACGCATAGGGTGTCTTACTTGTCAAAAATATGTTGTAACTTCAGTAAAAAGAAGTGATGTAGTAGGTGTTCATTTGTGGCATATAGTTTCAATTAGGTCACGCGTAGTGTGTTTTATTTGTCGAAATGTGCTTATGTGTGTATTTGTATGTATGATGTCGTTGATGTAAAGAAGTGATGTAGTAGATGTTTTTATAATGGATTTAGTTTGATCATGTTATAGGTAGAAAGGATGACGAAAATATGATACTAAGATATGGTGAATATGTAGTTGTATCTGGTAAGTAGAAGTTGATTAGATTATTAGTTGATTTTTATACATATATGCTTATATTCATGCATCAATATTCTGAATTACATATGATATTTACTGGATTTATTTGATAGACGTCCTCTTAACTTTATTGTTTAAGCTTCTATTATCAAGTCTTTTGTCTGTACATCAAGTAGTTCAGCATAGGAGATAATTATATGATCCTTAAGCCTAAGCCTGAATGCATCGTTACTAGATAAATCCAGAATTAGTACAGAGGAATGGATTGGCAGGTGTATATAGGAGCTTGTATGCTCTTAAATCACACATTGCTATTCTCTATAATGTATGAACCATTAGAGATAAATATAGCCGAGATCAATAACCCATTAGGGTATTTAGTAGTAAATGGGTTTAATTTTCCACCACTGATCTGAGTGCATAAACATTTAACTGCTGATATCTGTCATGTTAAAACAGTGCCTCGTCTATTCATTGATGATATTGTTGCTTTCTACAAGGGCTATTATCAGAAAAAGGGAATGACTATCATCAAAGGCAATGTTGCTTCTGGGTTTACCAAGAATGATTATGGAGAGGTTTGTACTCATGCAACGGATCTGTTTCAGAATTTTGTATATCATTTTATTCCATTTTTTAAAAATAATTTATCTGATTGTTTATGTGAAAGAAGTGAAACTGAAGGACAGAAGGGTGCTAGAAGCAGATATTGTGGTAGTTGGTGTTGGTGCAGGGCCCCTTACAAACCTATTCAAATGGCAGGTTGAGGAGGAAAAAGGTGGAATTAAGGTTTGTGTTCATCTAATCATCTTTTTAATTGGATATATTCCATTCCCACAACTGGTAATTTCACTCGGCCTTTTTTTTGTTAATGACAAACGGATGCCTTATCAAAACTAGTGTTCCTGATGTATACGATGTCGGTGATGTTGCTACTTTCCCTATGAAGTTATATGGTGATATTAGAAGAGTTGAACATGTTGACCATTCTC
>BQNB010042169.1:12246-39237 GCA_026074375.1 Tanacetum coccineum | reverse complement strand
GGAGGCTACTGGGTTTTCACATGGGTGAAGGTTACAACATATGAGGACCATGTGGTTCTTTGAATGAAGCCATAACCATTCTGGGTGAATGAGTAATGACCAAAATGGTAAAACTAACTAGAAATTGTGCCCAGATTTTCAAACGAATATATCTTAAAAATTTTGAACCCAGGTGCTGTTTTTCTAAAACTAAAAGTTGTAGATAATTTATAGACTTAAACTTGAGATTTTGAATGGGGTTGTAACTAGTTAAGGATTGTGAGATATGATCAAAATGGTGAAGCGGGAAATTGTTTCCAAAACTCAAATTGTGTACTTAGGGATAAATTGGTCATTTCGCTTAGGTTCTGGATACATTGGACTGTTTGGTTGATAACATCAGTAAACTAGGTTCATTAATCTTGATTGAGGCAAAAACCGTTCGTTTATACCTATTACATATTTTGAGTTATAGGTCCATTAAGCCGGCGTAAGCGCATAATTGTATAATGTTGGATTGCTTTAAACGATTTAACGAGTATAACGGATTTTATAAAATGGGTAAATAAGTTTTATAAGTGGGTTTATACTTGAAGGTATATTAGATCAGGTCTTAAAGGGATGTTTGGATAAATCCCACTTGATTAAAAGTAATTAGAATGCCATATCATGATCACGATTTCTTCATTTTATCTTTTGGTTGTTTTCGTCGTGTGCGTTTTATTTCTTTATACTAAGTTACCATTCCTTCTAGGTGATGTTGGAATTTAATAACTGTTAACCATTAACAACCACGAGTACGCAGCGGATATGGATCAAGTTTGGTACATATGATTAACACACAATAAACATAAAGAAATCATACCTCTTGAAGAATCAAATGCTAATGAAACAAAGTGGTTAAATTACCACCTTTACGGTTGCTCACACAACACGTCGAACAAGTACGTCACGATGCTAGTCGTCACTTTCCGTCTCAAACATCAAGTGTTTTGTTCTTATAATAAACCAATCAAAACAAAAACTTTTAGCTTATGCTTCATGTCCATCAGTAATATCACAAGTAAAAGGGATATAATACTTTTGCATGAACATGAATGCATATACATACAAATGATGTAGTATGATGATGTCACACCCCGCCAAGGCGGAAACGTGAGGCATAACATGAAAGATATTAACATAGCACATGGTATCTTTATAGAGGTATACTAAATAGTGTAATAAATGCAAAGACACAACGTGTCATGATAACATCCAACAAAAAAAAATATCCAACGACCAAATATGAATGATAAGGATTACCATCCATACAAGTCTTACAATATCAAAACAAAGTCTAGAAATCAAATCAACATATTGCTCAAATAAAACGGCATAGCAAAATCATAGATCTTCAACTTGCATCTATGGTCTCACTAGCAACTCTCCTAACATCAATTTCGATCACCTGAGTTACCTGAAAACGATGCTAAAACACGTCAACACTAGGTTGGTGAGATGCCATAGGTTTTAGACACCAACCTCAAAACATTTCAAAACAACTCCAACATTTCTGTGATAAAGATAAACAGTTGCATGGCATATCATGAACTATCACATACTACAAATCAATCAGCTCAATTCAACACAATTCAAATCAATATAACTCAAACAAAATAGCTCAACTCAAAAATAGCTCGGCTCAACCCAAGTGGGGAAGGAACGATCCCACGATCCAAGCCAACCCGGCTCCACTTGTCAATTCAATTCAACACATAGCAAGTAATAGCCACATAGCACATGCATTTTTAAGCTCAACCATCAAATATCACAGTAATAAAACATCACATACTCAAGCATCGTTTCCACCCCAATGAAAAATCTTAGAAAAGATAGGGGCTATGACACTCACCTGTTCGTGCAGCTACAAGCAATTCAAACTCCTTCCTTAACAACTATACACAATAAAAGCTCATGTTACCATCGGTAAGCTAAACGCTTAATCCAATATAACAACCCTAATGATGGACTAATATCATCTATACTATATGTAAAGACTCTCTACCATCATTTTATACCTTCATTATATCTTTTATTTACTCTTTACTTTTATTTTAAACACTTATAACTTTCTGCTCTAATGCAGAATTTTGACCCAACTTGCACGACCCAAAACCCATACCAAAACGCATCTATAATTCCCACAAAAATTCACACATGACCCCACATGTGTATATTAAGTTCCCCCAGAAGCTCATGCATTCATTCAACCCCTAAGTATACCTTTGAAAATCAAACTTACAAACTGGTCAATTTCGGATCTGATTGCACACTAAAAAGTTTCGACTTAAAAACCCAACTTAGAATTAATTTTAGCCTTATCCCTTTTGGGGTTTCTTAATAGACATATGAAAGTTATTTTATGTAAAAGGTCTTAATTTAAAACACTTCTTAAGTAGGGTTTTCACCTCACTTAAGTTGACTCAAAATTCGTCTGAAAACACAGTTTTGACAACGAGTCTTGTAAACAACATTTGACCCCCTTCCCGACCATAAAAACCTTCGAGGCTAGATTTTATGGAAAGAAGATTCAAAAATCTACAGTTTAAAAAAAAGAATCATGTCGTTTGCATTCTCCATCATGGAGATATTCGCCCAACAATCTGACCTAAATTCTGCTCATTAATTAAACACCAAAACGCATAATTCAAGCCCTAATTCCTCATTAAAACTCATAACCACTTACAATTATGAACCCTAATCATTAATTCACCATTAATTACAGTAGACTAAACCCTAATTAAGAAAACCTAATTAAATTTTATGATAAAACTTAATCCATCATGTTTAGATTACATAAATTAACATGATAACTAAAAAGATTAAACTAGGAATAGAATGAAAAAAAAAATTAATATATAAAAAAAAGGGAACCAAACAACTAATGAAACAATATTAATAAATCTGTGATTTAAACTTCTGCTTTAAAAATGAAAGGTGATTTGCACAAATTTTTATTTATTTACGCACATCAGGAAAACTGAAAATGATAAAACTATAGAAAGCAGAAATTTTGTATGTACTCACCTTTTAAATTCTTAAATCTATATTTCAATACTCCAATGGTCCCTGGTGTTAGCTCCATGATAAGAAGGATACATATAAATGTATGAATCTGATTCTCACATCTGAACTTAAATCTGTGGCGGAAAACTCTGAATCTAAATAAAATAATGTTATTTGTTTTAATAAACGGCAATGATTAGAATTAAAAAAACTAGTTTATATCTCAGTAAGATGCTCTTCTAAGTCTTGTTTGGCGAGTTTAAACCATTTAACGCATCAAAACAAGGGGAAAAAACCAACTGGGTTAGCTCAGTTGGCCACCAAAGGTGTCTTTGGGGAGGTTGTTACCACATGCGAGAGGTATCAGGTTCGAGTCTCTCCGTGGGGGTTTTCCTTCAAGGTGGGAATCTTTGGGGTTCTGCCCCATAGATGCGTCGATTCGAGGCTGACATGGACTACCTTCTGGGTAAGTACTGTGGAATCGAATAATTAACTTAGTAACTGTACTAACTCGCCGGGGAAAAAAAAACAAACACCCTTAATTTTCAAAGGCTCTAAACGGTTCTGATTTATAAACCATTAAAAAGTATTATATGATTTTATTATGAAAACAAAAACAACGTAAGTATTATACGAGAATCCAAATAGGTTAGGCGAGTGAGATAACTTTATTTAGAGTTGGAAGAAGTATTATATTATGATTGATATCAATACAAATTAGGAGTCATAGTAGTTCTAAACTATCTTATCAGGCTATTACGTAATCAAATATTCAAAATGACAATGCTTCAAAACTAAACCTGTTTTTTCTCCATATCTTGATGTCATAGACATGGCACGCTCTTTGCTAGGGCCCAAGTGCCATCAAGTCAAAAAAGCAGGACACATTTAAAAGGAATATCTGTCAAATAACATGACTGAATTAGCATGTATTTTGATATATGAAACGGGTCTTTCATATCGGTTCAGCTAGATGTACCAATTTAATCCTAGACCTTTTGAGCGGATATATTAATCGAAGTGCTAAATCTAATGAAGAAGACGAGTCGAGTAACAAGCCTGAGTTAAAATAGTTCATTTAAAACTTTAGTTATGCTACGATACTACGAGAGCCGCGCTAAAGGCCAAACTAACTATTAAAAAAGCAACATCTCAAAAGGATCCAGGGAAGATGAACAACGATGGTTCAACTAATTAACACAAGGCATGAAAGAAGCTTATTTTATGCATATAATTAATAGAAGCTCTACCAATAGTTGGCTCAAATAAATACATTCCCAAATCCACAACATTCATTTATACAAAGTACCTACCCTAGCTCTAGTAACATTCTAAAATTCTTGCAATGCTAATCAATCACAACATAAATATGAGTGGCAGTTGAAAAACAGTTGAACCAAACCATCTTATAAGTACCACCTTTTAGATTCCGAATTATAGAATAAGCTCACTACTTAAACCAAATAATTAAAAACAACCACATGCTTGTTAGTTCAACTTATGATGATGTGTTGTATAGCAGGTGGGTGTTGGTAGATAATTTGGTTTAGCTTTTAAGGACTTTAAACCAATATGCTGCTTCTCAATAACCAAAAACAAAATAGCTTACTTTGACATCTTTTTGAAGTCATATTACGATGAGATCATTATATTATATATCTCGTCACATCACTTTAGACTTTGGAAAGTCAATCCCATATATTTGACTTCAGAATCCATATGGTTGAGTAACTAGCTATAGAAAGTATATACAAATATTGAAAAGTGGTAAAAGAAATTGTATCAAGTAGATATTGACATGAAGCTAGGCAGAATATATATAGAGAACGAAAACTAATAAGTTGAGGATTTTGGTATTACTCGAGCTCGATCAACTTATTAGTTTTTCTTTTTTGGCTAACCATGGTTTCCGACCTTTTACTCGAGCTCAAATTGCTAGTTGCTACATTTGAAATTGGTAAAACTGGAAGATAGGCAACGTGGAATCAAGCTCATGATGATAACTGGAGTTGAGGTTCTATTATTTGCAGGCAAAAGCTTCAACTATACCTCATTATTCATACTCTAAGGGTCGCTATCAAGCCCACACATAGGTATTTAATGTAATAAATACAATGAGCGAAGTAAATTTGTTTTAAAAAAAATTGTTCAACGTGCCTAACAGTATGTCTAATTGTATTGCAAATCACTGTCATGTAAAATTAGTAATTCTACATGACATTGATTTGTGGGTCAAGGAGCTCATGTTTTAGCACCCATAATTCATGCAGTGCATGGTTAGACACATTTTTATCATATATATTGGCAGGGCCGTCTTTAAAGGTGTGCAAGGTGTACAGGGCCTCAAAAATTATAGGGACCCTAAAATTTATCCTGTTAACAATTATCTGCATGTGTACATATATTTCTCTCGAAAAAAGATGTATTTAGATGAGAAAATATATTAAACGAGACATATGCTGAACGTTTAGGTAACTAATTTGCATTATACCTTATAAACGGTGACACTTTAGATATAACATTTTTTTCTCGAAGGGCCTCAATATGTGATTTCGTCCGGAGCCCTCAAATTTTTAAAAATTTAGGGACAGCCCTGTATATTGGAATGATGATCATTTTTTATGTTTTTATAAAACCTTATAAGATTTTATTTTTTAGTTTATCGAACGTAAACATAATATACATAATAAGGGAAAATGATTGAAAAGAGTCTAACTATAGATAAGACATAGTTTGATCCAAAACAAAGTTATCGCTGACAGTTTGGCCCAATCTCAGGTCCATAATCTATCACTTGAGTCCAGTCCAAAGTTTTTATAATTTATACTTTGTATTCTAAAGTATCGTGAGATCGAGAATGCTTCAATCTTGTTCTATCATAGCTCGTTAGGAATCTTATGCAACATCGATCTTATGGAACCACATTGGCCGTTAATTGTATGTATTTTTTGTCATCTACATATCAAATTTGGTTCTAATGCTTAGCATCTTCTCATTTCAAAATAACTTTTCAGATGTATCGAAATGAATAGAGATACATTTAATTTAAGTCGATGTATCGTAATAATGCATGTCAAAGTGGAAACCAATACCACTCAACAGCCCAGTTAGTATCATGTAAATGAAATAGTAACTTTAAAACATGATAATTAGTGATTGTAAAATTATCTAGCAAATATTACTAGCATACATGTATACCATTATTGAATTTTCACCTTATACTACTTTACTAGTGAATTACATTTAATTTGAAATAAGCAAATTAATTTAGCTGTAACACATAACATATCTATCAACAGTTGAGAGCAAGACTGCACAAAACATTGTCGTCGTTCCATATGATTACACCGAGGCCACCGTGATCTCATATTTCTTCATGATTGGTGTTCCCATTTCCACCGTAGAGCTAGTGACTACATCGGACGAAGAGCAGTCAGACACAGCATTCCAAGCTATCCTAGTGAAAGTATCACCAGACTCGCTAACCCCTGAAAACAAATGGGAGAAAGGATTCAAAGGGTCTGGCACCTCTAATGCACCTTCCAACATTTTCACAACGATGCTCATCACCGGCCTAGTCTCGGGCCTATACTGAACGCAACAAAGAGCCACCTTAAGCATCCTTTCCACAACTTCTTGATCATTCTTCTCAATGCCACAAACTATCATCAATTCGTTCAATTCTTTCTTTTCATACAAGTCCCATGCCCATAACGGGAACCACTGTAGACTATCACCAAGAGTGATGTCCATATTTCTCCTCCTTCCAATTATCTCAAAAAGTAGCATACCAAAACTATAAACATCACATTTGTGTGTAACTGGGAGAGGCATCCAAAGCTCAGGCGCAGCATAGCCCGGGGTACCCCGTCCACCTGTCATAGTTATATGAGTGTTGTCCCTATTGCAAAGTTTAGCTAAACCAAAATCGGCTACTTTAGCACAAAAGTTTGCATCCAAGAGGATGTTGCCTGGTTTAATATCATAGTGGACAATTCTTTGAGGACATTCCTCGTGCAAGTATGCGATACCTCTTGCTGTCCCTAACGCAATCTCTTGCAGCTTTTCAAAACCTATACTAGCCCTTCTATCGACTTTAAACAAGTGATGGTCTAAAGAGCCATTGACCATGAACTCATATACAAGAGCTCTTAAAGTCGAGTCAAAGCAAAATCCATAAAGCCTGACAAGGTTAAAGCGATAAGAAACGTTATATATAAAGTGTCATCGTTTTAAGAAATTTATGCATTTTAATTGTTTAACGGGATAAATTTTGGTGCCCTTAAAATTTTTGGGGCCACTGTGCGGTTCACCCAACTTGCTCACCTCAATGGCCGGCCCCTGCTGAAACTCATATACAAGAGCTCTTAAAGTCGAGTCAAAGCAAAATCCATAAAGCCTGACAAGGTTAAAGTGATGGGTTCTTCCCATGGTGCTAACTTCAGCCATAAACTGTTCTTCAATTCTCTTGTCTGAGGTCCCATTAAGCACTTTCACGGCTACAGTTACACCATCACTAAAACTTCCTTTGTAAACTGTCCCAAACCCGCCTGAACCCAATACGGTGCTGAAGTTTGCCGTGGCTTGTTTTAGCTGATGAGAGGTGAACAATATGGGCTTTTCTCTTTCCATGTCATCTAAAAATTTCACCATGGCAAGGGGAACAAAGCGAGCATCATCATTGAATGGCTCTGTTACCATGGCCTTTTTAGTTAGAGCAACGATTATGTTTACAGCAGCAACTGCAAAAGAGAAACCATTCATTAACATGCCAAAGTACTACTATAAGTATTTAAGGGGCTTGGTTAGTGACGGATTCAGGGATTCTTTTTTATATAAACATATTAACAACGACCAATTTTCCAACATATATACCGATATACGTAAAGTATCATCCAACCCGTAAATAATCTTTAGGATTGTCAGATCGAAAAGATATAGTGATGAACTTACCAACAAGAATAATGACAACGAAGACAACAACTGGAATTACAACGAAGTCTGCACCCGGTGTACTATCCGTGTTTGACATAATGTTATAAAGATGATAAGTAAGGCTTTTCAAAATTCAACAATTCATGTAACCAAAAGCATACAAGAATTGTTTCTAAGGAGTAACGTACGATATTTATTAAAAATATTGTTTGACTCTACGTTTACATAATATTCCATGCTAGAGTTGTACTTGTACACGCAATTTAAAAATAATACTTTGGTGTTTTAGGTTGACCAAGTAAACGACGACTTCATCGTTTACTTTTGGGTTTTGTTTTGGAATTTTCTAACTTGTTCAAGATTTACTGTCTACTTGTTATTTTCTGAGTGGTCAGTCACTTGTTGTGAGGTTTGATATGGGGATACTCAATAATTGTTGGCCATTCATACAGTGAAACGCAGACTGTGGACTCTTTCTTACATGTGCCCTAAGGGCACAAGTTAAAAAAACCCGTTTGTTTTACTAAAAGATGTTTGGTTTCGTTAATTTCTTTTCTAAAATAATTCAAGTTTGGAGAAGTAAAATGCT
Organism: Tanacetum coccineum; assembly: GCA_026074375.1. NCBI lineage: Eukaryota > Viridiplantae > Streptophyta > Magnoliopsida > Asterales > Asteraceae > Tanacetum > Tanacetum coccineum. The sequence goes on along the minus strand of BQNB010042169.1, from coordinate 30,686 downwards.
TAATTCAATCAAGTAAATATATGAATCAACAAATTTTCTAGTAATTTGATTGCTAGTTTTTTGAATGTACAATTGCAGATATAAAAATATAAAACAATTGCAAATTGGAATGAGTACCAAGTAGGGATGATTATATAGACCTGAATCTCGGTACTGAATCGGAACTGTACTCGTACCGGTTTCGATCTGAATCGGTATCGAATCTCAGTTCACGGTATGGGACCGGTACCATGATACGAGTAAAAAAAATCAGAACAACTAACACAATATTGGTACCAAAGCGGGATAGTATTGAAAAATATTCGAAATTTGAATAGCCATGTTTTTTATTCAACTACTTATTCAAACACCCGTTGGGCCCATTACATGCAAAACAAAGTCCCGTTCTTTTACTAGACAGAGAACCAAACATCTATTTTTTACAGGACACAAAAACAATCCCCAAAGCCCTTTCAAAAGTTAAACCCTAATATACTATTAATCACTTAATCATTCAGCTGCTGGTAAGGAAGTTGAATGGTTGAGAAACCTGATTCTTAAAATTTTATTGTGGTCCAAACCTATAGTACCTATATTTATCCGTTGTGATAGTGCTGCTACATTGAAAGGATTATGCCAAAGTACATTGAGATGTTCTTAGACTACTTAGGGTGTCATGCATAGCATGATTCGTGAACTTATCATGAATGAGGTGGTATCTATAAAGTTTGTGAGGTCTCAACATAACTTAGTTGATCACTTGACGAAGGGATTAGCTAAAGACTTGGTTATAAAGTCTGCTAAAGGGATGTGTTTAAGTACAACTTAGTCGCTCAATGCTAAAATACCCAACTCCCTCCTAAGGAAACTTGGGAGATGAATTCAATGTGAAATGTTAAACCTTCAGAAGCACATGTTTTACAATCATCCCAAGGATGTGTTTGAAACCTGCTGAAAAGGAGGATGAAGTCTTTACTTCTCAATGGTTAATTTCTTTGAAAAAGTGCTTGACAGAAGCATGAATAAAGAGGAACCACTTATATGAATGTTGAAGTTTTGCCACTTCGGGGAGCTTTGGACTTTTGGCTCTTACAACATTTATGAATTGGATATGGATGCATGGCTTGTATAATGTCAGGAGCATTTAAGTGTTTGAAAACTTGTGTGTATTTTATCTTTAGGTATTCAAAATGGTGAAGGGTTCAATTCTTGAACACCTAATTTTTGAATATTTGAAGTGTACAGTGTATGTTTCTAAAATGGAAATTCAATACCAAGATTATTTCTCGTTTGATGCACTTGTTTTTGTTTAATGTTAGTTTACATGCAAATGGGAATTGTACTAAAAATTAGAGAGAATTGTTGGAAGAATTTAGTTCAAATTGGTAGGTTCAGTTCATACGAATATGGGACTCGAGGTACGGACTGTGTTTATAACCCATAAGTCCACTGAAACCCTGTCCCTGGTCTCTCAGAGTGGTAATGAGATTAAAGCCTTATTTTAGTCGCTGGATTAAGTTCACTTGAGTATACTATTCAAGTGAGTGTAACTCGAACTGTGTGATATTCATCAGTCTGATGCTTCAGCTTATGTACTCTATTAAGTAGTAGCTAAGGACACCGTCTCAGGAGATTTACTCATCTGTGGATGTATCCTCGGTGGGTTAACTCATTAGTGAGTCTCTTCAGTATTGAGTACTTCAGCTTGTGTGCCCTTCAGTATGTTAATGATCGTTAGTGGGGACTGAACTCGGTAAACGTGTTTATGGCTTTGACCTATTCATAGTGGCAGTTATTACTGCATTTATAAACCAGTTTAAATAAGACGTGTAACCACTATTTCTTATATTCTTTAAGGCTAACTTATGGGAGAGATTAATGGCGTTTTAATCTCTTCATATTCCTCTTGCTAAGATTTGGAGTAATATCTCCTATAAATAGGAGATTACAACTTGCATGGAGACATACAGAAAAACAAAAACACTTAGAAGTGAAGGGTTTTTAATTTGTGCCTAAAACAAGAACAAGCATTTGATTTTATCCTAAGGAGGTATTCATGCAACCCAGACATATGGTCAAATAATCTTCTTTGGAAAAGTGGATTATAACAACCTTAAGTTAGTGATATTCGATAACCTTGAATTGATAATTTAGTTAGTTTTTTGATTATCATTCACTGGGCTAATAACCACCAACACAAAATGCATTCAATTAAATCAAACAGAATCATCATCAAACATTAATTTATTAGGGGTAAGTTTATACATACCCCCTAAAAAGCCATTCGTACTCCCTGTCTTTTAGGTATTTTTGTATCTTTTTAATTTTTTTAATTTTGTTTATATTATAAAACTGTGAAACTGAAAGTGCGGAATAAAAGTTATAAAGTTTAACCAGTCAAAAAGTATGAAACTATCAAAAAATATGAAACTCAACCTGATATAAAACTGCGTTGTATTGTAAAAAATGAGAGTACGAAAGAAATCTTTGATACTTTTTCGTACTTTTCAGTACGTCAAGAGGTACCAATAATAGTACCCTAAATTATAATTTTCATGCCTTTCCCCTTTTTCAACATCAACAACTAGCCAACAACAACATCACTAGTATCAACAACATTATCGATAACAACGTTACTCTTCAAATTTAATTATGTCTAAAGCCTAAAGTAAAATGTTTCAAAAGGTAGCATGTGGGATAAACGCTATTGAAGATAACAAGCATGAAAACCCGCGCGCTGCTGCGCGCCATTTATTTTTTCAAATTGAGTTGTGCGTTGTGCCTTGGCATTTTTTTATAGACAATAGTTTCATTCTTGTTGCCATTTTTTTTTGCATTTTTAGTAGTTTTTTATGGGTCATTACTTTGTTTTAACGGGTGACTTTTGTGGGCTATTTGTGCAAAGTTAAAGGTATTAAACAATAGAAATGGTAAGAAGATGCATTTGTTCATTGCGTTCGTCAACTGTTGCGGTGTAGGTCTTGATGTATGGTAACTCATTAGGTTTGTTATAGATGTCAGGAGTGATGCTTGTTGATTGAAACTACAGACTCTGTTAGTCTAATATGTTTATGTGTCGTAACAGGAATAACATGGATCGTACCAAGTTTTGTACCAAAACTTATGCTTTAAGCACTTTTATGGTAGGTTAAACCTTTTGCCTAATAGCATAGATTCGAGTTTATACATTGACCGTCTAATCAAAATTTGTGCTTTGCGCACTTTACTGGCTACCGATATTGTTCACTAAGTGGCAGCCTTGGTTTTTTTATATTTGCATATAAACATAAGACGTTTTACTTAAACATAAGGTGGGTGATAATTTGCTATTGTTCTTGCCTTGGTTTCTTGTCAGAGCCTTCCTTCTCTGCGAACAATTCAATGAGTTTCCCTTTGTCTGCTGGTTTGGGGGTCGGTGTACTTGTCTCGGCCATGGTCCTGCAATGTAAGTTGTCAATGGTATTAGGAGAGGGTGTAGCAAACGTAATAAGCATGCAATTTACATTTGTCATATTAGAAACATGGCATAGAAAATAGTTAAATGATTTCAAGACAAAACTTCAATGAAATAGGTATGTAACAAATCCTAGTTGTTGAGTGTCATTAGCTAATAATATACTGAAGTTAGTACTTATGCGATGTACATTTCTAACGCAAAGTATATGTAGGTAATGGATGCTGGTTGTAAGGGACTGTATAAGTGTATATATGTATATTTATAAACATAGGATGCATACACATATTATCATTTTAGACAGCAACATTAATTTAACAAATGCATAGGAAATTCTACAAATATATGTAAATTCAGTGTATGGTTGTATTAGATTTCCGTAGATTAAAGTCGTATAATTTTAGGTTGAAAGAATGTGTGTGGAACCTGTGGCATTCTTATGGTACTTAGAAAATCTTTGTAGACTATGTTTTTAGTTGTGTTTGGTGTTTCATGTGGTTGGTTTTGAATGAGGATTTTCAGACCCTCAGGAGATGTCGCTCGGGATAGAGCAACATACAGCTGCCCGTGGGCAAAGACAGGCTCTGGAAGGAAAACTCCTATTTTCTCCAACGATTGCCCTTGGCTCTTATTGATGGTCATGGCGTAACAGACTTTCACAGGGAACTGTCTTCTTTTGAACACGAACGGCATTTGCAAATCTCTATTTATGAGTGAAATCCGTGGAAGGAACACTTTCTCCGACACTCGTGTGCCAGTTATGATGCGTGCTTCGATGACTCTGTTCAGAAGTTGTGTAACTATGAGCCTTGTTCCGTTGCACAGGCCACCAGTTAAGTTCAAATTGCGTAAAAGTATTATTGGCACCCCGACCTTTAGCTCCAGTCTATGGGGTGGCAGACCCGCAAACTTCAATGAATTTAGATACTCATTTGGGTATAGGAGTTCAGATTCACCTCCATCATTACCGTGTGGAGTTGCTTCATCAGAACTGGGGTAAACATGGCTTGCACGGGTTACCAATGATAATACATCTGTGTTAATTGCATCAGCTGTTTCGTTTTTTGGGCATATGATGACTTTCCTTTGTAAATCTTCTGCGAGAGGGTTTTGAAGCGTTTGATCATCATAAATGAAGTTTATTAGCTCTGTAATTGCAGCGGCAGAATCTGTGATACATAAATTCTTGGGCATTTGGACAATCGAACAGTTTTCAACATCTGTTTCATCTTTGTCTCCTATGTTACCATCACCGATATCTAGGAGCCATCTGGCAAACTCTTGAATGTGTTGTTTCTCAGAGTCTGTTATCCCTGGGCGTGACAAACGCATGTTTTGACGAAGAGTATGTATTCTGAACCCGGGCCATAGGTACGATGCAGTTATGGATGTGTCAAGTATTTTTGGTTTTGAGGCTTTCTTTTTGACAGGCAGTGTTTGTCGGAAGTCACTTCCCAGAATGATGGTTTTGCCTGCAAAAAAGTGTGCGGATTATCCAGAATGTCCCTTAGGCAACGATCAAGGGCTTCGAAGCAAAGTCGATCGTTCATTGGCGCTTCATCCCATATAATCAGATCACTTTCCCTTAGCAAGTCCGCCAATTGACTGTTTTTTTTATGTTGCAGGTGCATCCGGGTGTCAAGTTAAGTGGTATCTTAAATCGGGAGTGGGCTGTTCTTCCTGCTGGCAACAATAATGAGGCAATACCTGATGACGCAACTGTTAAGACAATCTTCTCTTCCAAACGGAGAACACAGGTTATAGATTTCCATAGAAAAGTTTTACCTGTTCCACCATGTCCGTACACAAAGATTAGTTTTTGTTGATTGTTGGTGACTGCATTTAGTACTTCGTCGAGTATGAGTTTTTGGTCTTCATTCAGGCTTGGTATCAGTGTTTCTTTTTCTTTTTCTAATACTTCACGATTATAGTTTCGTTCTTCCATTAAGAATCTGTTTCGAAGTATATCCAGCAATCTTTTTGGTGGCATTGGAAGTCCAAAATCTTTTAAAGACTTTGAGTATGAGTTCAGTATTGCTTCAATGTCGAAGAGGACTGCTGCTTTCATTTCGGTTTTGTTTTTCTGGATGTCTGGTATTTGCAGCGTTCTTGACAGCCGGCGAGGAATATCGTCAGACATGTGTTTCCAGAAGGTTTCACAAAGTGATATGGGATCTGACACATCGCAAAAGATAAGAATCTGGACAAATAGCTTTCTTAGCTCTGCAGCTGTAGCATGTATAGACGCTTCTTGTAATGCATAAACCCATTCCTGGTCACTGGCAAGAAGTCCCAATGCTTCACATGCAGCTCGGTTCGTTGGATGCACTTCATTGTTTACTGTCCGTATATCTCTAAAAGATTTGCATCCCTTTTGGTGGCATAGTAGCATTCGTTGGTAGAACAGATCCCCAACACTTGGATGTATATAAGTCAGCCTGCCAATAGAAGGTTTTTTAAGGTTGCGCCTACGTTGCCAGTATTTGTCAGTTGCGTGCCAAGCGTATTCTGATGGAAACTCTAAATATGTTAAGTGTCGCCCGTCAGTGTTGTGTGCGTTGTAATCTAACCATTCAGTGAGCGTTGTTTTTTTTCGTCGGGTTGTCAACAATTGATTGCAGCCTCTCTCTACTCCTGAACCTTATTTGCTGCATGTTCTCCGAGTGAACTGCAAGGATTTGAACAGCTGGGTCTCGGTAATGAATGGGGAACTCAAGGATTCTCCAACACGCTTCATGGGGACCAATATATCTTGCTTCTACAAAGTTTTTTATTTCATCAATATGGATATTCGGAGTGATGTTTGTAGTAGCGGTGCCACCAATTGGTGTTGTTATGTTTGCAACAACACGATCTGTCCCTTTTGAAATATATTTGAACAGGTACTTTATAAGCATTGTCCACCCACAATATTCGACGTTGATATGTGCATAATACTTTGTACACAACATTCTATTGTAGGGGACAACGTACCTGTTGTCCAGGCGAACATTTTGCCTTTCTGTCTCTATTCCAGTTTCTCTTCGACGGTAGTGGACGAAGCCATCTTTGTCGATGTAAGTGGCATTGGAATATGCTTTTGGGAAATGGCGATTGCATTTGGTTTCGTCCTTCATGCACGCCGCATTCTTATTTGTTAGACCACATGGTCCGTGCATCATTAATTCTGACACAATTCTATAGCCATCAGGGTCTTCTCTAGGATCTGGTAGTTCGGCTGAAATGTATTTGTCAACATCAGTATCTTCACGGATTCTTGAAGATGCGTCGACCCATAGTAATGAATGGCAGTGTGGGAGCCCACGCTTTTGGAATTCAATCGTATAAAGAACTGCAGAGGTTACAAAAAATTGTAGAAAAACCAATTTTATCAAACTCAATCTATGTTAAAACATACTTAAATATTTAGGTGTTTTATACATACCTGCAGTTATGTCCCCAAAGGGTTTTGCAGTTCGTACATACTTCACATAGTCACGAATCTTCTGTTCGAACACTCTGTCAACTACATCAGCTCTATCTGCCGGTGTCAGCTCAGGGAATGCTTCCATGTATTCCTGGATTTCAGGCCACTTAGCGTTGCATGTGAAAGTGATAAAAAAAGATGGATTTCCATGTACGCGACAAATGGTAAGAGCATCAAGATAATGCGAATACATGTATCTTGGTCCGCCGGTGAAGGAAGCAATGAGCACTATTCGTGTTCCTAGATCATTTCCATCACGATCACCACACAAAATAGCATCGTATATTCCTGACAGATATTCATTTCTGATCTCACTTTGGTTTTGCCGAATATAATCAAGCCGGTTTTGTTCTACAGCACAGTAGGCGGTTACCACATACTGTTGGAATAGTCTTCCCCCTCGAGGGAGTAGGCTGTAGTGGTTCAGACGGTCATGGATTTGGTAGGCGTAGTACATGTTCATGGACAACCGTTTCTCACCTCTCGTACATTGACCTGGAATATTCGCCAGTTTCATATCTTTTTGATATCCCTCTTCACCATAGACAAATAGAAGTGGAAATTGTAGGGACATGTAACATGGATGTAGCTTGTTTACCCGCTGAGGTATGCGTGAATGTTCTTCTACAATTAAATCAAACTCAGTTTCTATCGATGACGCTCCACCAAAGACAATCGCTCCAATGGTTTCTGCTGTAGGTAGCTCATACCGACGGGTTCCTATGACATTGTATAGTTTGACTTTAAATTCTGGTATGTCGCCTTCCATATATTTATTTCGAGCTGTACGAAATAACTGAACCAATGCATTGTGCCTGTCCAAAAAGTCTATGAGACCTTCTACAATTTCCCTTTTTAGACCACTTTTATGTTCACCACCGAAGTGTGCCATTCGATTGCTGACCTCATTGTTTGTGTCATATATGTACAACTGTAAAAACCGGGCCTCGTTCCCTTCATCTGGACACATGGATCCTATCCAATGGTAAATCTGATATTCTAAAAACATATGGGCCCCTGCCATTGTTGATTGAACTGTCAATGTTAGCCCTAACGGAAGTCATACTGAACATCTGGTTATAAGCTCTTATGTTCTCCATGAAGTGAGAGTCATTGTATAATTGTTTAATGTATTATGGATATTCAGGTGGTGCTCGTAATACAACACGGCCACCATTACAGCACCTATTATATACAAGTGTTCCTCCAACTAAGTTCACATTTTTCTCGCATTCCCAAAATAGTGCACCACAATGTCGACACACACATGAACATTTTCCCATGTAGACATATCCAAGCGGCACAGCTGTATGGAATACATTGCATTTGATCAGTTAGTCTATGGCAAATATCAAAGCATAGGAAGGTACGGATTATGTAAAAAGGTGTGAGATTTTCTTACAGTTGCATTGTCTGCGTGTGTTGCCAATATAGTTTCGTGATGGACCACCTTCTGTATTTGAAACAGGGATTCCTTGGATGGCTGAAACAGGAAAAAAGTAAAACCAAGATTAGATGTTGATTCGTAGGAGATACGGAACATATAGTGACACGGTACTTACGACGCCTGGTATCTCTGTTAGATGCAACATTGTTATTGTTCATGTTGTTGGTACCTGTGTCAAAAGTGTTACCAACTGTTAAATAAGTAGTAGGTATGTGCAAAGATAGGTCGCATTATCTAAACTCAGGCCTTGATCTTACCATCGTATGGCGGCTGCGAGGGTGCACCGAATGTTCGACGTTGCGGCCGGCGTCGACATGACAAATGGAATTGGTTTCCCGTTTGTTGAGGGATACTTGGGTTACAGTTAGCGGTATGTGCACTTGGGGGACTATTGCCTGCACCAACAAACACGTGTCAAATTTCATAAGGTATTTGTCACGGTCAAATTTATACGGAGAATACAGCAAAAAGAATACAATAGAATAGAATGGTGTACTATTAAGTACGTACTGGAATTAACGCTCGGTGAATGTACAATGGTTGCAGATGTGGTCATCTGTTGAGTAGCCATGTCATGGATAAGAGGCCCATGTTTGCTAGGCAGAGAGGGGTGCTTGGTGTACGGAATTGGCCCCTGTTCTTTGTCATTCAGTAGGGACGAAGTGTATGAGTAAGGATCCCTACTTTGATAGACGCGGCCATCACTGCAGCTACCTGTGCAAAAGTAAAGCCAATTTTTTTAGCTTAGATTTAAGATGGAGTAATACCGATACATTGAATCAGGACTTACGTGCTTGTGTGGTGACATTGTCGCCATTTATGTGTGTACTTTCGCGGATTATGATTTTCTTTCGACCAATGTCAGCTGTTTTGTTCGAACTTGAAGCACTTCCATATTCGTTGGTTGATCTGTATTCAATGGCGTTATGTGCATCGCCGTCGAAAGGTATGTTCAACGGATCGGGATGTGGTCTCTTCGCAACATTCATAGAGTCGCATTCTACATGATATTCATCTGGCATTTTTCTTTTGACAGCTATGTTTTTGGTCTTCATATCAATTGCAAATTATGATACGCTATTATGACTGTACGTTTCTATTACTAATGGCAACTTTTAATTGCATGTCCCATGGTATATGTTGGGCCAACTTGCAGGTACAGGCTATTGTATTTGTCAAATATATGTCGCTAACGGTGACGGTCTAATATCTTTCGCGTTTGTGAATTAGCTAATGTGTGTTGCAAAACCATAATCATATGTCGTACGCAATTATAAGTATGCAAAGGTAGTAAGGACGAACTAAATGGGTAACAGACGCATAAAACTTATAGAAGCAAATAAATGAGTAATATTTCAAAGAAAAAAAAAGAAGCAAATAAATGAGTAACACATGCATAAAACTTAAGGAGTAAGCAAAGATGTAACCTGGTAAAGTAAGTAGCAATGAATGACCCGTAAGCGACTACATTCAAGATACAAACATTATCACTGTTAACATCATCAATGTTGTGTGTGTATAAGTGAAAACTAAAAGATAAAAACGAAGGGCAAACCTGATGGACGCACGTACGATAATGTTTCGAACAACAGTAAATGATCGCCTTTACTGTATCAACATACGTTGGAGAGTTTCTAGATAAGAATGGAAGGCTACCTAAAATGGTTATATAACGGTGGCAGCCAACTAACGTAACCGCTGGACTTGGGCCGTGACTTTAGAAGAAAATGGGCCATTCAGGAAGCCAAGGAATTGGGCCAGGTAAAAACGCTGTCGTTTTAAAGCTCTATTGTGTAATTTTTATAATTATAATTAGTATAGGTTTGTTAGACATGCCACACAAATTCTTAAAGTTTGACTAAAATATAAAGTATATCTAGAATTACAGGCTTATACTTTCTTTTTGGATGCTCCAATTTATAATTGTCCCACTACTAAAATTAGATAGGGGAGTTTGATCGAGTTTTACTATATTAACTTTTGTTTGAAATTATTATTACAACTTTAAGAAAGACTTTAATTAATTAGTTAAGGGTAAATGTATATCTGTCAAAAAATAAAAAAAAGATATAGCAGTATTGATTGCACTTGTTCTTAATCTGTGTGTTATTTTATCGGGGGACAATTAATTTTGGACAGAAGGAGTATATGTCAATTCAAAAGTCTCATTTTAAAATGGTGTGTGCTTCTAAAATATACACTTTATTTCACTAAGGAGACCCATATTTCTCTCATTTGTCTCATTTAAGTGTCTTAATTATATTTTAGTTTGTCTTAAAACTTGTTCACTTTTTAATTAAGGTGTTTGATATTTATTAAATTTCACAATTTTACCCTTATCATTCAATTTTGTTTAAGGAAAGTAATTTCTACATTTATTGCGTTTAATAGAATAAATTTGTCATTTTAATAAATATACGTTCAGATTCATTGAATCTATTATAATTTTTTTTTTTGTTGTTGAAGGCCAATTAAAATGAAACTCGTTTATCCGTTGCTTTCAGAATATGATAAATTGCTAGGATCTTACGATCTCGATCCGATCTTACGATTTCGATCTTGCAAAGACAAAAGCGATCCCAGGTGGGATCGCGATCTTGACAGCCTTGCTAGTAAATGAACCCAACAAAAACCTTAATGAAAAGTATTGACAAAAGTAAACGAAGTAGAAAGAGAAGTATACGGAGGTTTTGAGAGAAAAAGTTGTTCATTTAGTAGTACCTAAAATAATACATTTATTTTTTGTGTGCGAGAGATTTAATGTGGGGTAAATTACACTATTGGTCCTCAAACTATACCCCGTTTGCCCGTTTGGTCCCTAGATAACAGGGACTCTCATATGGGGTCCCTATTTGACACTGTAGTTACCCGTTTGATCCCTCAAGCCCCGTTATAGATAACAACAGTTATCTTTCTCGTTATCTCTCATATTTGACTTTCAAACCATAGGTATTTTTGTCTTTTCATCCAAAAATTGATTGCACAGTTGGTCCCTCTCAACCTTAATGTCAGAATTTTAAAAAGTAACCATTATCCTTTTTTTTGTCTTTTTCTGTTCACACCAGTTTTAGCTTCATATTCACGCCATTTTCAGCTGCATTTGGGTATACAAGCATGAGGGTGAGATGGTTTTAGGTATATTATACATTGTCATTTTAAACATTAGATCTGTGACATTTAGCTAACACTCAAAGATCAATACCATATAAACTAGTACCTTATCTGTCAACATTAGACCAGTGACATTTAAAAAGTAACCATTATCATTTTTTAAAAAGTAATTAATGTGGATGGATCAATGCGCATCGTCTATTCCACTGGGTTGACTGGAGGTGGGTACGGTGGTTTCGCCATCACCACACTTGCGCATCGTCATCATCATCATAGTCATTATATTTTCCCCAAATCTTATACGACAATCAATAAATCTTGACCTCAATAGGATCCATCCAACTTTCAATATCATCACCAAACGATGCCTTTGTTATATTCATCAAGTATTTTTCATGCAAGTCAACCACTTTATTACTGAACGCATCTTCATTTTTACAAAAACCACGTCGACCAGTCCATTCATCAAACCACTGTACCCACCTCCAGTCAACCCAGTGCCATCGACACCTCCGTACGAACCACAACTATAGTATAGATGTTGATCGGATCAATGCGCATCGTCTATTCCACTCCTAGCCTTATCGGCCATTGCTTTCACCATCACCACACTTGTTTTAATGAATTGATAATTATCATATTGCCAATTCCGCCTAGTTGTTACGAATTCTTGAAGTATCATGACACAGTTAACATATAAAATATGTATATGAAATAAATAGATCTGCCCAAGTATCTATTTTTTTTATTTTCATATTAGATGATTTTTTTATTTAATTATTAGATGATTTTGATAAAAAAAAAGTATCCAAGAACGCTGGTAATTACAAATCAAAGAGCATGTTTCAAGTGACAATGGGGATAGGGTTGACTGGATTAATTTTCGTAATTTTTATTTTTTGTTTGGTTCCTATAAATATTTGTTGACATTTGCTAATGTTCTTTGTACATGGTTGTTTTCTGGTACTAAAACATAAAGTCAGGGTGGGTTGCATGATGAAGAACTTCCCTTGCATGACGAAGTGGGGGAGAAATTGTAGTGTAAAATATATATGAGTCGGTGGTGATAACTCATCCGTGATAACTGGAAGTGAGGTACTAGGTATAACTGAAAAAGATATTGATGAATAAAACAAGAAATTATTGATGAAAAACGGGAAGGGTATAAAGTATAAACGTATAACGATAGTAAATTGCCGTGCATCTGTTGGAATATCACTTCTCAAAATGGTGTTTAAAGACGATGTACAATTTTCAAAGTCTATTTTTATATTACCAAGGGTTATTGGACTATTTATCTAATCAAGACATATCATTAAAATATTTCATAATAATAATCTTGATGTTTGAAAATAGTAAGTAACTTTGGTAGTGGGCCACACTCATAATTTGCTACAGTTGAGATACATCACACTCACTCATTTTTTTCTCTTATCTCTTTCATCCTTCATCATTCAAGATTCAACCGCCACTATCTGGCAACCACCATCACTACCGCTACATTTCTGACCGCTAAATCACCACCACTTTTTCTTACATTAAAACAAACTCATAACTATATGTGTTCTTTCTTTTTTAAAGGTTGAGGTATTATCTAACCATATCATCAATTTATTTAGCACCCTCATCCTAAGCTCTTTTAATCAACTAAAAGAGTTACTGTTTAATCTTCCACTAATCACCTTGAATATGATTTTACTAAGTGATAATATATTTAAAAGTTGATGTTCATGGAGTGGTGGTGCCGGAATTAATGAAGTGATAATGAGGAAGAAGAAGATGTCTAAGTAGGAAAAAGACAAAAAAACTATTATGAAAAAAGACAAAAAAAAGTTTGCAGGGACCAACTGTGTAATAGAAAAAGACAAAAATGAAACGTAATGGTTGCTGTTTTAACTATATGAGTTAGGGACCAATTGTGCAATTTAAATTTATAGTAAAAAGACGTAAATGCCCTATGACGTGGCGGAGATAACGACGGAGATAACCGTCGTTACTTATAACGAGGCTCGAGGGACCAAACGGGTAACAACAGTGTCAAAAAGGGACCCCGTATGAGAGTCCCCGTTATCTGGGGACCAAACGGGAAAACGGGGTGGAGTTTAGGGACCAACTGTGTAATTTACCCTTTAATGTGTAAGAGAAGTAATACATCCTTATATTATAAAAGAGTGATTTTTTAGTCATTCAATTTTCTGTCTTAATGATACAGCATTTATCATTCGTCTTCATTATTACCCTCTCCATTTGCCCTATAATTATGAGGTCAGTTACAACACTAGTTAACACCATCACAATGAATACACAGGAATTACAATAGCAATTAACATCACAATACAACCTTAAAAGTTTTCAATTACAAGCAAATCAAAAGCCTCCAAGCCTTTACAACACCAAGCCACTTTACATAAAATCCTTGATTTAATAACAAACCCGTCTGGGTTTCCCTCAAAATCATCATCATTTACAAAACAAAACCATCCTCCATTACAAGAAACCAAGATCCAAGTTTGCGTTTAGGATCAATTTTTTGATTAAAGTTTATTGCTTTTGTTGGTTTCAATTTTTTGATTAAAGTTTATTGCTTTTGTTGGTTTCATTGTTATAACTTAAATCACCAACTCTTTAGGCCTTTTCTTTGATTGATTTTTTTATTGTTGTCGGGTTTTTGATAATTATTAAAAAGATAAGATTCTGAAGATTATGATTATTGGGTTTGTTTTTTTGATGTTTTTGGTAAAGATAATGCATTAATAGCGACCCTAATATGCGTGAATTATTGAGGGGCTGAGAACCCTTGAAAAAAGCTGGAGAATTTTGAGATGGAAGTTTGAGATTTTATCAAGTTCTTCGAAGAATACATCTCGAGGTGTAATGACAGTTAACTTTGGGCGTGCTATTATAGGGGTTTTAGTGGTTCTAATGGGTGGTCGGGGCTGCTGTGAAATAGCAGCAGTAAATGGGTAAACTGGATATGTATGCTTATCTTTAAGTAATATTTTTGTATCTATGATTCTCTGTATTTGTTTACACATACAAATAAGTTTGTGTTTACGTGGTAAAGATGACGTTCTTATGCTATTTGCAGATTATAAATGATATTTGAGAACTAACGTGTGAACTATTGACGATTGTTCACAGTTTGATTCGTTGTCATGATAAACTTACACGTTTCTTTTTGTCGTGTTCTTTCAACAGGCTTGAACAGGACTGCAACAATAAATATATGATGATTTTGTAAGACCAACTTCAACCTGCATACGGGAGCTTTCAGGCAAGTTGAACCAGTGAAATTAGTCTCTTTCATTCATGGTTTTCTTAGGACAGTCAATAATGGTATACTCATTTCGAAAAAAAACTAACAATAGTTTGGTACATGATCTACAATACACTCTTTATTGATATAACAAAATCCTAACTTTTGATTAAATGACTGTATGATATTATGGTATAGCTCATTATGTAGATATATTTCTGTTTACGATGGCTTTTTGGGCAATCTCTTGGCCTCTTGCTGTCCATAAACTTACAATGGTTTGCCAGCTTAAGAATTTTAGGTAGAACTGCAGTAAAAGAGAGAAGTAGGGCGAGTAACCATGTGTTGGTAATGGTAACTAGGGCTCGCGATTCTATGCAAGATACACATGGGTTAGAGCTACACAAAGCGTGTTCATGAGCTCAAAAGTAAATCATGATCTGAAGGCAAATCACATGAACTGTTAAGTTCAGTTGTCGAATCTTCTCAGGACTGTGTAATATAGACGGACGTTTAACAACCAGCTGAGCCTGGATATTTAGCCGTTTTGTGTGACACATAAGTAGTGCCGGATATATCTCCTTGCACCATCAAATTGAGTAAATGACTTAAGTAACAACACCAGCAGTAGTTTCGTTCTTCTCTCGGTCTTTGGTTTGAATTTCCTTGAGTTCATTTCTTTTTTACTTTACTTTGTACTACTTAGTATATTTATATGGAAACAAACATTATTTACTTAATCTTCTTCTTCAATTATCATCTACCTATATCCAGTCATCATGTATTTATTATATCATATATATATATATTTGTTAAATCAATCTGTAAGTAGAGTTTGTTAATGTTAGCTAACTTAGAATTGGATTTTTGTTCCTTTGATTTATTAGGGGGATTATTAGAATTTTTGAATTGGGAGTAGTATCATCCATCTGCTAAAGGATGGCCGCGACAGTAGGATGGGTGTATTCGTCCAGTAGTAATGCCAATAGTCATGCTACTAATGATATGGTACTCCTACTACTTATTTTGTGCATCGGGATTCAGACTTGACTAAAACCTTGCTAAACAAATAGATGCAGGATAGAAATGGGGATCAACTAAGACCGCACGATACATAATCCACCACTCCATAATCCCTTTTAAAGATGGGCTCAAGGTCACTACTCGACACTTTAAATGGGTTATTTTGTTTTTAAGATGTTATTTTGAAGGTCTTTGGCTTAGCCAAATTCAAAAGTATATATATGTTAGTTTAGGCAACTATTTGTTGATTGTGGTGGCAATATACGATCAAGTTGGTTTGATAAATAGGGTAGATGTAAAACCAAAATTAGTGTAACTGGCTTTCGATTAAGATATATATTTTCACTTTAGTGTTTTATTATTGTGGTTGTGATTTTTGCAGGAAGAGGAAGAGGCAAAGTGGGAGGATGCTGCGGCTTTTGGTTGAAGACCAAGGTTGGCATTGAGCCCTCCCCTATTGACTCTTTTCTCTAATAGCATGTATGGGGAGTACGAATGAAAGCATTTCATCGCCCTTTGTTTTTCAGAATAGTGGTCTTTATGACATATTGTTTTAGCAGCTTCATTTAATACAATTAATTCCACATTCAACTGAGTGAACTTTAGCTTATTTGTATAATAGTGTTGGATAAATATAGTATTTCAGTCTTTAGTGTTTTATTATTGTGGTTGTGATTTTTGCAGGAAGAGAAGAGGAAAATGGTTACTTGGGCTTGTGTTGACAATAGAACTCAAATTAGTTTATTCAAGATGACATTTAAATTTAAGTTTTTTCTTTTAATTTTATATTCCAAGTTAATTGCAAAACCCTGTGTAAACTTATGATAATAACACTTTCAGTTCTTTGACAAACAATATCTAATGGGTATTAACCTATTAGTCATAAAAAATACAGTAGCAAACTTATGAATTAAAATGTAAAGCGGTAAATATGTGCATGAAGTATGTGTCTTCTTTTTTTACTTTTTAACAAATATAGCTAACATTATTTAACGTCTATGTATGTTGAAGGATGCGTTATGGTGAAAGTTTCTTTTGAAAAAGGATATGAAAAGAGTTCTTCGAAGTCTCATTGTTAGACTTAATACAATTTGGGAGGAGATGGTTGATGAATTTAACTATAAGTTAAACGATTAGTGTATATTTTCAAGGTTCAAATTTGGTGTGTGGTGGGGGCTTTGTAAGTGCATCACTCATACATACGATGCTTCACATAAGTAAAAATTCATTTTTTTACCAAAAGACACTCGACAAATATACGTATCAATGAGCATGCACACGCTTAATGATTTCTTTATTTTACGTTAACCAAACTTACACATTTATCGTTTAATAGTTAATAAACCTGAAATGGCATCGATTTAGGTCAACAAATCGCTAACAAGTTCTAAACAACTTAACATAGTAACAATTAAAATTTTCTCACAGAGTCAGCCGGTACAACGCACGGGTGTTGCAAAGCCTCGTTTATTCAAATTTTTGTATTTTCAATAAAGTTGATTGAAGTTTTAAATGCAGTTAGGTTTATTTAGTGAAATTAATGTTCATTTAATAGTTTTTAAAACTACTTAAGGCTTTAAGCTATCATGGACTCAATCGCATATTGAAAAGGAAAAAACATATTAGAAGTTAGCTTTTCATTTTAACACACGGACTTAACGCATGATACGTTTCATTCAAATATCAAAATGAGTTTTTCTGATGGTTTTTGAAATACTAGCAGGTAGCCGCTCAATGCGGCGGCGGGTACCCTATGACTAAATCTTGTTGCGAGCAAATGTTTTTCATTTATACGTTTTTGCTAACACTAACTTTATGAAAGAATGAAATTTTTTAATTAAATAACTATAAGCCATAATAATGCAAAGTATTTCATATTTAAATAAACCTAAGGTTCGAATTAAAAAAAGTAACATAAGTAGCATATTTGATACATAAATTAAAGATAAACGTCGCTACAGAAATGTAATTGTGTAAAAACACAAAATGTCGACTATTAATAATTTAATCTACATCATTAGCTACAACGTCTTTATCTACAAAAAAATTTAGACAATGAAATAGAAGTGAAAGGATAATTGGTATCACTAAAAGTAGATTGAGCATCTACGTGTGGTTATCGCATCATCATTGATGAGGCTATAGAGAAACCTCTTAAGCTCATAAACGTTTTTAATATGTAATTATAAAGAGGTCACACGTCATTTTTTTTGAGCAAACACGTCATTGTTGAGACAACGTGCAAATACCCGGCTAATATATAGAAAGAACACATAGTATAATTTGTATGTACATATTAATAGTCCAAAGTTTAAACTAAAAAGGCACAAAGCCCAAATTATAAACCATACCCAGACCCATTGTTTTTAACCCAAAACACAAAACTTTAATTCTTTTTGTGTGGTTTTGAGGATGGTATCCTCACAAAGTCACAATCTCATCTAAACATTGTCTTTCTTGAAAATCAGATTCATCATTCATCAAAGCTTGAATAAAATAGCAAAATGAATTGTAGAGTTCAGATAACACAAAAAATTACTTCTTGTGATAGATAACTATTACAGAATATTGATCATCTTCAAAACTGTAAATGGTTACGTAATTTAGCATTATATAGGAAACAGAGGATTCAAGAGGAAGAACAACACACAAGCTTATGATTTTCAATTCTTCTTGATTCACTGCTATTTTTGATATGTTGAGG
>BQNB010042168.1:0-46301 GCA_026074375.1 Tanacetum coccineum | reverse complement strand
ATGAGCATGAGCAAAGTCACCATCAGTAGGAACATCAATAGGAATATGAGAACTAGCAGCAGGATCATTAGAAGGACCACCGGGAGGAATATTGGAGTCAACAGTCACAGCTGCATTAGCCAATGCAATTAGAGCATCCAGATCCACAGCTTGCTCTCCTCCTTCTTCTTGGTCAAAATCACTCACAACCACCTTCCTTTTCTTAGGCTTGAGTTTTACCTCCATTGCTTTAACTTTCTTGACCAACTTACCCACCACATCCTTAAATAGTTGCTTGTGTGCCTTGAGCTCAGTTTCCAAAGAAGTTACCTTCTGCACAAGAGTAGAAACTACAGAGGACACAGTAGTTAGTGTAATAAGGTCCTCTGCACCTCCTTAAGTGTGACTTGCAGGGGGAGCTTGAGTGGACCTTGGTGGAGGTGCATGGAAAGAACCTCTCAAAGGTTTATCTTCCACATTGGTGGAAGAGAAAGGGTCAGAAGTTGGTGGTCTTAGGGTTGTAGACAAATGGTCTTGAGATTGGTCAGGTTCAGGCATAGGCTCAGGTATAGGTTTAGGTATGGGTGGTGGGACAGCTTGTGCAGCTACCCCTGCACCTTCACCATCTTGATCTTGGGGAAGCATAGCAGCTAAAAGTTGCATAGGTTGCCCCTCAAAGTTGAGCTTCATATTAGCAAAAAGTTTACTAGATAGCTTGAACACATGGTACTGTCTTGTAATCCTAGTTTCTATACCCAAAATGGTTTGAAGAAAACGAGGATACATTAAGAATTTTTTAGCATTTCCTATGTTACTAACCATTCCCTTAAAAATGTAACTGGACCAGTTAAATCTCCTCCCATCAGATAGACAAATAAGAGCAATAGCAAGTGAGATACCAAATTGATCCCAACTACCAGACTAGGTACTGAGACAGTGAAGAATGGTGTGGACCAAAAACCTCCATTGAGGTGAAAACTTGTTCTTGAAAAAGGTTAACTTGCCTTTAGTGACATACCCAAGGTTGTCCATCCCAGAATAGATTTCCGCAATAGGTAAATCATCAATACCACCATCATCAGCTAATTGAAGTTGACTCCTTACTGAGTCTTCAGTAATGGTGTAGGGAGTCTCATCAATGGTAGCTAGAATAGCAGGGGGACCTAACTCAGGAGACCTGAGTGTAGTCGTTGACCAGAATTGTTTGACTAATGAGTCAAAGATGATGGGGTCATTTGTGAGAGCATACCTTATGTGAGAAGCCCTCAAGAAGTCAAGAATCTGATGATAATCATCACTTCCTGTGGGTTTTTACAAATAACCCACTTTGTTGTGTTCATCCTTGTATCTTAGTGCGGCCATTGATGATTTGAAATAGGGTTGAGATTTTGTGCTGGTTGTTGATCGCAATGAGAGTTGATACTGGTAGAAAGTGTTAATTTAATTTATATATAGTAATGATCTCAATATCTATTGGACCTTTTTGAAATTAGGGTTTTAATGAAAAAGTAACTGTTAAAATGTGAGAAAACAGTAATTATCCATTTAAGTAGGAAACCCTTTGACGAATTAAATGCCAACAATATCTCAATGGTAACTTTTAATTAAGATAAAACTCAATTTAATCTACCAGCAAGAACGGACATAACCAGCACAAAGAAAAGTCAACCAGTAGGAAAATTAACATTACCAGTAGGAAGTGGTCAACCAGTAGGAAAAATAGAAACTACCAGAAGGAACTCTAGTAACACCAGAGGGAACACTTGAACTACCAGTATGAACTCTTTTTCATCAAAAGAAGGCCACCTGGTCCATGTAGAACACTAGAAGATCACTAAACAACCCTCTTGAACCATTAGTCTACAAAAGGTGAGACCAATACACATAAAACATATACAATAAAATAGAAAGGAAAAGGAATTATCAGAAGGAACGAATCATAGACAAGCAAGAGGATCTAAAACTACCAGAAGAAAAAGTTAAAAATACTAGGAGAAACATATTGTAGCAAGAAAAAACTAATTGGTAAAAAAAATTGAAAAGCCAACTGTTTAGAAAATTATACAACAACAGTCCTCCCCTTGGAACTCAAATCCTCCCCTCAGATCAGACATCTATGATTGAGCATAGCCAATGTTTAACCACCAAGATGAATTAAACTTAGTCCTAATATGTCTTGGTTAACAAAACAGCCACAGAAATAAGCATCCGGATGTATTTTAAGCACTTGAATAAGTTTCTTTTCATTAGCATCTCTTATGAAATGGTGCCTAATTTCTATGTGCTTAGTCCGTTGGTGAAAAACTAGGTTTTTAACTATGCAAATGGTACTTTGGTTTAGTCAAAAAGATTTCGTATTCATAAAGTTATACCTATAATCAAACAACTGATTTGTATCAGAGAATCTGACCAAAGCAGTTAGCACAGCAACATTACTCACTTCAGTGGAAGAGGTACCATAATAGTTGCTTCTTACATTGCCATGAGATCAACCTCCTACCCAAAAACTGACATCCACCAGTTGTGGATTTCCTATCCTTGTTGCCTTAGCATAAACACTGGTCACTATAAGCGTCAAGCACCAAAAGGTGACTCCTAGGGTACCATAACCCCACTTAGGTGCCTTTAAGATACTTGAAAGATCTTCTTCTCTCACTGCTTCCAAATTGGATATGTCTAGGAAGTGACTTGATTCATTGAACAAGCCCTGACTCAAACATTATTATCAGGCCTTGCAGCTGTCAAGTACATTAGCGAACCTATCTAGATCTGTACATAGTGTACATTTATAGAGAATTATCAGTGTTCTATCTGGACTTAGGCTTTGGAGCTTCATAGGGTGTAGTTGCAGTCCTGACACTCTCCAAATCAAACTTCTTCAGGATCTCTTGCACATACTTGTCTTGGCCAATAAAGATTCCATCAGGCCTTTGCTGAACTTGTAATCCTAGGAAGAAAATAAGTTCTCCCATAGCACTCATTTCAAATTCTCCCTTCATCAAGGCCTCAAATTCATCACACCAACCTTCTTTGTAGATCCAAATATGATGTCATCCCCCATAAACATGTACCAGGATGATATCTCTTTTATGTTTCTTAAGAAAGAGAGTCTTGTCAATGGTGCCTCTTCTGTATACATGTTTCAGTAAAAAGATAAAAAGGGTTCATAAACCAAGCTCTTGTGCTTGAGAAGTCTATATAGACTTTGGACTACCTTGTAGACCTTCTTGGATATTGAGGATCCACAAATCCCTTAGATTGAGTAACATATACCTCCTCGACAATGCTTCATAAAGAAAACGCACTCGTATATCATTCCATCTTATAAACCATAAATCCATGTAAGAGTAAAGCTAATAACAATTTGATTGCCTCTATTCTTGCACTGTAGCAAGACTTCATCAAATCAAGGCCTCTTTCTGTCTGTGTCCTTGAGCTACAAGTCTAGCCTTGTTTCTGACAACAATCCCCCTGGCATCTCTCATGTTTTGATATCCACTTAGTCCCAATAGATATTTACCTTCAGGCAAATCAACAAAACCCATACATTTTATATGAACTGTTGCATTTCTCCTGCATAGCAACAACCCAGCTTAGTATCTTCAAGGCCTGAGCTACACATCTTGTTTAACTTGAGAGAGAAAAACAAGCAAACAGACCACTGTTGAAAAGTCTGTAGATTGTTCCCTCCTCTGCTGGTCATGAATATAACTGATAAAAGCAATTCACACAGTAGTAGTTTTTATTGAACCATGCTTATCTCTCGTTGCACAGCTAAAGTATGATCCCCAATAATCACATATTGAGGAGAATTGTATTGATTTCGCTTGAGTTTCCACAGGACCCCTGACTTCCATATTGATGCTAAATTGTTTAGATTCAGCACCACACTCATCATCATAGATGAAGAAGAGAAATACCAGTGAGGTCATTATTTCCAAGTATGAAGGACTACAATCTGTTGTAGGCTCGATTATTAAAGAATAGTCAGTTGGACTACCAGAAGGAACTAGAAACACCACTAGAAGGAACAGAATACATTACTAGGAGAAAAACCATTGTATTACAGTAGAACTGGATGCGATCAGTAGGAACTGGATGCTACCAGGAGGAACTGGTTTTGCACTTTCTCCTCTTCAAAGTTCCTTAGCATCATTTGCAAACCCCCAATCCAATCTACAACATCATAGGTGGCCTCTTTTTCCTGATCTTTTCGCCTTGCAAGCTCCTGTATAAAATCTCTTCACATATCAATAGTACACCTTACTGTGAGCTCAATGTACCTTTAGTCTCAGCTCCTAATGTGTTGAAGGATAAGAGGGGACCTAGAATAACTTGCTCATCACTGTCAGTAATTTGAATCATCATCCTGGAAACCTGTAGGGTTATAAGAAACATCTTGTGTACCTGCAGACTGATTAGCTTTATCACAATTATATCCTAAGGAATCAGTTAAATAGTCAAGATCAAAAGACCACTCATGACCAATTCCCTGGATATTAGCCTTTTCCTCCAAAAACCTCAGATTCATTATTTCTTCAACCCTCTTGTTAGCCATGTTATATACCATGTAAGCTCTATTACTTTAAGTATCCAACAAATTACCCTTCATCAGCCTTCCATAAATTTACCCAAATGAAACACTGTATTTTAAAATGGTCACATGATACCTAAAGGGTTTAAAATGACTGATGGAAAGAGTCTTCCCAGTTAACAAAGCATAAGGTGTCTTATTGTGAGGGTTTGTTATCAAGACTCTATTTAGGACATAACAAGCAGTACTTACTACTTCAGTCCAAAACATAGTAGGTAACTTAGAGTCAGCTAACATAGTTCTAGCTGCCTCTATGAGAGTTATATTTTTCCTCTCAGCAACTCCATTTTGCCGAGGGGTTCTAGCATTACTATAATCCCTCTTTATCACTTTTTCCCTACAAAGTTCAATCAATTTTGCATTCTTAAACTCTGTACCATTATTACATCTAATAGCTTTTACCTTTTTATTCAGCTGGTTTTCTACAGAGGTGAAATAATGTGCCTTAAAGGATTTTGGATATGTCCCATCCTAGTCTCTAGAAAGAAAACCAACAAAACCACTATAGTCATCATTATCCATAAGCAGTAATATTTGTGGTCTAATGCTTTCGAATGGATGTAGGACCAAAGATGTCCATATGAAGCAATTTCAAAAGGCACAAAATGGAGCTTACAGCTGTAATGACCTTCTAAGGTGCTTTGGTGTTGCTTGCCTTTTGCAACATGCAACACAAGTTAAGTCATTTTTGGAAAAGCTTGGGGAAGACCTCTGACAAGGTTAATCTTTTACCAACTTATTCAATTTTTTATAGTTCACATGAACCCATCTTCTATGCCACTTTAACAAGCTTCATCAGGAAGAAGCTTTGGCCCCCTAACAAGCCAAATTTTCATTGGAGCAAGATTATCAATTTAAAAGTATACAAATTGTGCTTCCTGGAACTCTGAGTAACACCAGCTTTCATCTGAGTTTGAAATCATTGGAGAGGGACAAGACAATCAGTGTCGTGAAGAGAACTCAATTCGTCTTGTCACAAATCTGAGAGACTAAAGAAAGTTGAATTGTGAAGTTCCTTCACATAGTCTACATTTTCAAATCCAACTTAGGAGTCCGATTGTCCCCTTTTCAATCATTTTCCTACAACCAGCCACAAGAAGTCACCTTGCCACCTTTAAAAGATTGAAAGTCATCCAATCTTTCTTTGTTGCCAATCATACTGCGAGAACAACCACTATCTACTATCCCTTCATCTCCACTATCTACTATCCCTTCATCTCCAGCACCTGTGTTTTCAAGTCATTGACGACGTCGATAAATATACTATTTATTTTTAGTGTTGTACGCGTTTGCTGGTGATTTCATGAATTAAGTTTAAATCGCGTAAGCTAAAAATTAGCGTTCAATGTAAACGGGCATCAAACAATTAAATGTTTACATCAAACAAGGGTTAAGTAATTATTTTGAGAATAATTATTAACTTTGTTCATTTTATTTTTATCGGATACGTAAAGTGTATACGTTTCGCGATAAATTGCGTTTAGGCACTCCCGGAACCACAAAAACTTTTCTACGCTTCAACAAATACCCACATTTATACCCAATACATAAAATTTACTCAAATATACCATGTATAGCTCTATTATGCCGAAATTCTTGCAAGGGATACAAAGTTATACAAGAAAAATAAGAAAACTCTTCCACTTTGGTCAATATACAACATAACTCATTAATGTCTAACCATACCTTGTCTCTTTGACCCAAAGACTAAAGACCATGACCATAGACCATCCCTAGGACCATACCATGTTCCCTTGACCAAGACTTCTCTTATATACATGCAAGTAACTAGCTAGTAACACATAGAGAACAAAGACTTAGTAAAATTTTCACAAAAACCCTCTTTTGGTCCCCTAGAGCTCACGGCTCAAAACCAATCCCCACACAAACCCATATCAATTTTTCTACAACCCATACACACCTATACACATCTATTATAAGACATTCTAAGGTATTTCCAAGCATTGGCTAAGCATTTCCAAGTATTACTCAAGTGAAAGAAAGCTAGGGTTTTTATTAAGGAAAGCTAGGGTTTCTTTGTGCAAGCTTGGTTTTTGTGGCTAAACAAGGGTTTAGCACTTGTTTATCATCATCTTCACACATCATAAGGTCTACTTGAACTCTTTATGTTCTTACAATATTCATTTTCATGCATATGTTTATTCTATGTTAGCTTAAATCACCATTTAGGATTTTATCATGAAAAGGAGATTTTTACTTGAAATGATCACATGGATTACTTTTATATATGTTGTGTTATTACATATATCATGTTAAAAGTGATGATAATATATTTCATCATGTTGTTTTGGTGTAAACATGATCATGGGTTAATTAGGGTTTTTATGGTTTCCTAACATGTTTCAAGTTAAAGAAATACTTATGACAAGTTAAGGTTAATTATGGACTTATGTTAATGTTGTATGGTTGTTAAAATAAGAGTATAAAAGATGAGAAGACTTGTACACACATGGTTTTGTGTAAAATAACTACATATAAAAACTAGTGATTTATGGATTATTTATAAAAGTTATGGTTTATTATGTAAGATAAAAGACTTGTAATATTTGGACAAAGGGACAATAAAAGGACTATGGACATAATATACATGTAATATATATGATAAATATAAAATATAAGATTAGTGGTAAAAGTCATAAGGTGAAAACAAGGAAACAAGACTTAATTTTGGACTTAACAAACTAGCACAAACATTCTGTCCAAATTCGTGGATAAGACATACTCATTTTATGTTTTTATAAGATAATACATTTCACGACGATTCCGAAAAGGTAAGAAACTTGTCAAACGGATTAATAACGAAAAAGTTACGTTAAAAACAAGTTATACGTTAATAAACGGAGTCGTAAATGAATTTTTATAAAAACATTTTTATAAAAATTATAAACAGCAAGTGTTGATATTTTTAACAAATAATACATATTTTTAGGATTCCAAAATGATAAGAATCGTAATTTTTCAATTAATAACGAACGAGTTATGAATTTCGCGAGTTTACGACAATTAATACTTTTATAAAACTATTTTTATAAAAGTTACTATTCATGACAGAAAGTTATATTTTTGTAAACCTCATAAATATATAGAACTTTCAATTACGAGAACGTCCTCGAAAGAATCACTAAAAACGGAGCTATAACGAATAAAATACGACGTTTACGGGTTTTACGACAATTAAATCGATAAAAATATGTATAAGGTCTTATGCGAACAGTAATTTTTACTGTTCACAGCAGTAGGTCCAAATTCGAAAAATGTCAATTTATGGATAACATCGTCTTGATACGAAAGGGATGGGCAATAAGAACGCGAAGAATCGGGTTTTAAATAACGCGAAAGTAACGCTAGGTTTGGCTAAAACTGTAATTATAAACTTTTTAACTTAATAAATCACAATTTACCAAAACCATTAGTTGGTGATTGAGCTATATAGAATATTATGTGGTTATCAAAGTACTATATTACTAGGGAGTTTCATAATGAGGCCTCTTCGGATGGCGTATCGACGAGTTGTGGATTTACGATTTAAAGTGTCCTAACTCCTCGTACGTCATGTCATGTACTTATATTCAATGTTATTGATTAAAGTACTTGGTACTTATATGACCTTAATTTAATTAGGTTGCATTTGATCAATTCACGTGGCGCGTTATTTGTGATATTCTTGGCATTACTCACTCACGGTGAGTTCATAGCCCCACGTTTTACATGCTTTTGTTTTACAAAGTTTTTGGGTGAAAAAACAAGCAATGTTTTTACAACTGGACACAAGTGTTAAGTTTCACATTATGATTAACAAGATGCCTAAGTAAGCATAACCCAATCTGAGCCCATTATCATGAACTTTAATTACGAGCGCGAATGTTATAAATAGGATTATATTTTGGTTTGACAACCCCGTTCGGGTGATTAGCTAATCACTAGGAAACGAACGTAGTACCAGTATGAATATAGGCTGTTGCGGGTTAAACATCACCACGGGGCAATATAGGCCATTATTTTGGCATCCTAACACGTCAAGCTCTGTGTCTGAGCTTAGAGCAACGTAATTACCTTTATAGATGTCTGCATTTGTTGCATATCATACACTGGAGATCTTGTGGTCCTACAATATAATGATTTATACAAACTATGAATTCACGCAACATTATTGTTGACGTTTTTAAAGCAATGTATTTTCAGGGATCAATAAGCACAAGGTGCGATGGATACATTGGTGTGATGAGAGAGATGAGCGAAGGGATGTCATACATTAAAGAGTTTGTTCGCATTTCATTTTGTTATCTTTATGGGATGAAAAATCTTTGTATTTTGATCAGTGAACAGTTAAGGCTTCGTGCTTATGAAACCAATTACTTTGTTAAATCCAATTATCATTCAAACGATTTTTATTGTCGTTCTATATATATCTTGTGTTATTGATCTGAGAAGTAACACGCCCCGGACCCTCATTCCGCTGCGACCCAATTTGGGGGTGTTACAGATTGGTATCAGAGCCAAGGTTATAGAGAACCAGGTCAAATGTTTTTGTTGGACTATAACCGTTTTCAAGAGTTGTTTTTATAACAAAGGGATTTACACGGGACATACATATGAGCATACATTCATGCATACACTACTTGTTGCATTAGTTGGTTGGACTAGAATGCAATTCGTAATTGATATAACATGTTATTAGTTATAATGTATATTACAAATAAGAGCCTTATATAATCATACTCAATAAGTTTATTTCTGCTAGCAGCATCAGTCAAAGCCGATTCCCGCGTTACCTAAACGTCTGTCAACAAATCTGAGCACGATCTTGGAGTATTCCATCTAAGGATCCCTTACGAGGAGGTCTGCCAGCAGTTGTTCGAGCGAAGTCACCTACGATAAATCCAGATGTATGCAGCCCTGAGGACCATATACCAGTAGTACATTCCTGAGCCCTGAGCATCCTGAGGATTTTACTACTATGCTGCCTGGTGCGAAGGGATGACACCTATACCTCCATTATCACCATTCTTTTTAGCTCCACGTATTCACCACTAAGTCTGAGAGCACTCTAGCTGATAGATGAGAGATATAGCCATCATACATCTATCATTCACTACACCCATGCAGACCCAACCATTGTTACCGTATCCCTCTACGAGCCCCATCTACTCGTGCCGCAATCTGATATTCCCGAGGCTGTGCGCGACAACCGCCTCGGAAAGAGACTACTACTACTACTCCCAGACCTGGGTGTGAGCTGCGAAGAGGAGATAATGCCCACCTAGAGTTGGTCAACGGAAGAGTCACTTACCAAGATAATGTTTTGCACTAGAGAGAGTTCAGAGTTTTTGCACACGACATCACGAAGCCCAGACGGATCGTGCAGCTGTGAAGCTGAGATATGAGGAATTGAGGAGAGAGAGACTTGCTACAGAGCAAGAGAGTATGGGACCCGCAAGCATTGACTATGTCTAAGCTCGACTGGCAGAGCGAATAAGAGGCACGAGATTACAGTGTTAGAAACTGATGTGCACGCCATGATTGGCAAGACGTTAGCTGCAGAAGATCTTGCTGTTCAGTATATCCTGCGTAACCCTGGCCTGGAGCTAACACAGCGATTGACACATTGGAGGACACTGGTAGCAGTTCCCTAGATACTTTTGGTTATGATTGTATCTACTATCAGTCCTGTTAAGTTTTATGGGTTACTAACTCCACTAGCAGGCTGTAAAGATCTTTTGTTTTGTTAGCTATCTAATAGATGTTTTATTTCTGATTAGCTATCCGTGTAGAGCCTACTAAGAAAAAAAAAAAATATTAACGTAACTCCCGGCTGGGGAAGTATGGCCTTATTGTATATATTCTTTTGTACCTAATCAAGTTGATCATTTTGTATCTAAACCCAATCATGTATGTTTTTCCAGTTATATATGGAATGGAATGTATTATGTCAATGTCCTATAATCGAATTTGTGGTGAATGAATGTCGATTTGGGTTATATCATTATTATACAATTCAATTGTACTTTTCCACTTCAACTGTGTGTTGTGATCTCACTTTATTTATCATGGATATGTCCAGGTCATGTTATGATTTTATGGAAATCTAACGGGTATTGTATTTTCTTATGATTGAAGAAAATGGCACCAAAGTGAGCCACCAGATCAACATCGGCCACAACAACAACACCAGCCACAACCACTACGGTCACAAATGCCCAACTCCAAGCTATGATTGATCAAGGGGTCAGTGCCGGCTCTGGCCGCACGTGAATGCACTAGGAATGCACTTATACCATTCTTGGGAACGTGTCAGGGGATCTGAACGCTTCCCGAGAGTGCACTTACCGGATTTCATGAAGTGCCAAACTCTGTATTTCAAGGGCACTGAGGGAGTGGTTGAGTTACACCCAATGGTTTTTGAAAGAAAATGGAGACTTCTTCAATAAGCAAACTGGTCGGAGTGGAAAACCATGTCCAATTCTCTCTTTACTCTTTTAGCGAAGTGCTCTAAACATGGTGAATTCCCATGTTATGACTGTTTACACATGATGTTGCCATATTCAATGACTGTGGGTCGATCTAAGGAAGAAGATGACCGAACAAATATTGTCCACAAACGAATGAAAAAGCTTGAGGCTGAATATGGGAACTTGAAAGTGATAGGTACTGATGTGGTCAAATATAACCAACTATTATCAAGAACTAAGCACTTCTCTGTGTTGAGGATGTTCCCAGAGGATCAGACAAAAATTGAAGAGTTATGGGGGTGCGGTGGTGTGGGATTGGAGGGTAGTTGCCCGGACATGATGCCAAGGGGAAACATGCGGGGGGGGAGCGTTCAAGGAGCCATAAGACCAGTGGGGCCAAGGAGCTATCGAGATGGCCACTGGGAACTGGATGGACAGAGGGGAAGAGGGGAGGGGTCATAACCTCGGCGGAAAAGACAAAGCTAAAAACAAAGGAAGTTGAAAGCACTTCCCGAGAAAAATCAAATCAACAACAACTAACAAAATAAGAGGCAAAACAAACCAGGCATGGGCATACACTGCTGGATCGGGATAAGAAACCATATGGGGATCTAGACCCCTATGCTCAAAATGCAATTACCACCATGACAGTCCGTGTGCTCCAAAGTGCTATAAATGCAACAAGTATGGTCACATCGCTCGTGACTATAGGGATACGGGAAACGCCAACCACATTAACAACCAGAAGGGCACCGGATCGGGTCAGAAACCTACTTGTTTTGAGTGCGGAGTTCAGGGACACTTCCAGAAAGAATGTCCAAGGCTGAAGAACAACAAAGGCAACCGTGGTAATCAAGCTGGGAATGACAGGGCTCCAACGAAGGTGTATATGGTAGGAAATGCGGGGGGCAAATCCAGACAACGTCATTGCTGTCACTTTCCTTCTAAACACCGCAGCTTATATCTTGATTGATACGGGGGGGATTTTTTTTTTTGCCGATCGAAGTTTGTGGTCTAACTTACTTTTAGCTCCCAATTTGACATCACGTACACACACACTACCCTGAGAGCATTATTATCATTCGATGACTAATGACGGGAGTATATTTAGGTTAACGCCGCTAGCATACTTAAGGGTATGCACATTAAACTTCCAAAATCCCCAATCAACATAAACTTACTGCTGTAAAGATCTGGTAGTTTTGATGCTATAATCGTATGGATCTATATATAGAGATGTGTGAAATCCTACAATCATTCTGTATGCTGAGAAGATGTGTTCGTCGATCCCCTGGAAAAATAACCTTAATCAGCAACGTGATGGAAGTACCCCAGGGAAAGTGTACACGATTAAACATCATTTCTTGCACTAAAACGCAGAGTTTTAACATGAGAAAAGGGTTTCCCTATCTTTTCTGGCACCTGTTACTACAAAAGAGTGAAGACAAGACGGAGAATAAGCGACTGAGGACGTACCAATAGATCAGACTTTCCTAAAAGTATTTCCTGAAGACTTGACGGTCTTTCCTTTCGACTCACCAAGTGATTCAAAATTGATTGGTAACCTGGGCTGCACCTGTGCACGGCACCTTATCAGGATTGGCGCATTCAGAAATGAAGAGTTATCTTAGCAACTTAAAGAGCTATCCAACAAAAGGCTTTTATAAGACCTAAGTTCCTCACCCTGGGGGAGCTCACAGGTCGTTGTTTGTCAAGAAGAAAGACGGTAGTCATTTCGGATGTGCAATGATTAACCGGGAATTGAATAAACTATCGGTGAAGAACCGTATACCGCGTACAATAATCGATGATTTATTTGATCAGCTCCAAGGTCAAGTGTCTACTCGAAAATCAACCCTAAAGGTCAGGTATCACCATTGAGGGTTCGAGAAGAAGACACTCCGAAGTACGAGTGCCTTCAGCACTCGTTATGGACATTACGAACTTTCAATTATGCCGTTGGTTTTGACAAACGCACCTGCCGTATTCATGGTACCTTATGAATCGGGTGTGCAAACCATATCTGGATAAATTCGTAATTGTCTTTATTGACGATATTCTGATATATTCGAATAACAAGAAAGAACACGAAGACACCTTAAGCAGATCTTCTTGGAAATGCTGAAGAAGGAGATTGTATGCAAGTTTTCCAAAATGAATTTATGGCATGAGCGCAAAGTACGTTCTCAGGTCGACTAGTGGATCGATAGTGAAGGAATTCATGAGGATCCAGCCAAGATTGAATCTAGTACAGTTGGACATCTCCTAAGTCACCAACGGAGATTCGTCAATTTTTAGGTCTTGCTGGGTATTATCGAAGATTCATTGAAGGGTTTTCAAAGATCGCCAAACCAATGACTAAGCTCACCCAGAAGAAGGTCAAGTTTGAGTGGGGCGATAAACAAGAAGCAGCTTTTCAACTGTTGAAGCAAAAGTTGTGTAGTGCACCAATCCTTGCATTACCTGAAGGAAGCGAAGATTTCATCGCATACCTAGCGAGCGCTCAAAGAAGGGTTTGGAGCCCTGTGTGATGCAAAAGAGAGAAGTGAATTCTTATGCATCACGCCAGTTAAAGAATTCATGAGGGAGAGAACTACGACTAGTGCACTAGTAGAGGTGAGAACTAGGTGAGTGGTGTTTCGCATCTCATATCTGGAGACATTACTTATATGGAACTAAGTGTACGGTGTTCACCGATCACAAGAGTTTGCAACACATTTTAGATCAAAAAGAGTTGAACATGAGGCAACGACGATGGTTAGAGTTACTAAGTGATTACGATTGCGATATTCGTTATCACCCGGGGAAAGCAAATGTCATTGCTGATGCTTTAAGCAGGAAAGAACGAGAACCACCGTAAGATTCCTGAGCCTTAGTCATGACATTAGCTTGGATCACCCTAAAACAATCTTAAATGCTCAGAACCGAAGCGCGAAAACCAGCTAACTATTAAGATGTGAAGACGTTGGGGAATGTAGATTGAAAATGCTAAATTTCCATAACAATAAGAGAACAAAAGTTGGAACCACAGTGCGGGATGGAACCCTAATAGCCTAAATGGCATGAAGTTTGGCTACCTTTTATGGCCGATTTGCGGACTGTGTCATGCACTGAATCCCACAAATCAAAATACTCTTATCCATCCGGGTTCCTGACAAAATTGTCCAAGACATGAAGAAAACTATATTGGTGGCCCAACATGAAAGCCGACATAGCCACTTATGTTAACAAGTGTTTGACCTGTGCTAAGGTCAAGGCCGAACATCAAAGGCCATCAGGATTGTTGGTACAACCTAAGATACCCGAATGGAAGTGGGACAACATCACCATGGATTTTGTCACAAAGCTTCCTAAGACGTCTCAAGGCTATGACACAATTTGGGTGATCGTTGACCGACTCACTAAGTCTGCGATCTTCACACCAATGAGAGAAACCGATCCTTTGGATAAGCTTTGCAAGATTGTACCTAAAGGAGGTGGTCCCACGAGACATGGAAAATACCCGCTCAATCTTTTGCGATCGAGACCTAGATACGCGATTTTCCAAATTTCTGGAGGTCACTTCAGAACGCTTTGGGTACTAATTTGGATATGAGTACTGCGTACCATCCACAAACAGACGGGCAAAGTGAGAGGACCATTCAAACTCATAAACTCTCCGAAGATTTGCGCGTGCTGTGCAATCGACTTCGGAAAGGTTGGGTTAACATTGCCCATTAGTCGAGTTCTCATATAACAATAGCTATCACACGCCACATCAAGGGCCCACCCATTCGAAGCAACTTTATGGGTCGAAAGTTCGTTCACACTATTTTGTATGGACTAGAAGTTGGAGAAGCTCAAATACTCGGATCCAGAACTAATTCAAGAGACCACTGGAGAAAATCTTCGATCAAACAAGGATACAAGCCCTCGTGAACGACAGAAGAGTTACGCTGACTGAAGCGTAAACCAATGGAAATCCTTATCGGGATAAATTTACGATTAAAGTTTCGCCTTGGAAAGGGTTGTACGTTTTTGCAAACGGGGGAAGTAAACCCTAGGGTATTATTGGCCTTTTAAGGTGATAGAAAGGGTTGGAGAAGTTGACTTACAAACTTGAACTTCCAGAGAGTTGAGTAGAAATTCATAATACGTTCATGTATCTAATCAGAAAAAGTGGTCATGCGACGAACCACTAGCCCGTTCGTTGATTTGGACCTTAATTTGGACGACAAACTTCATTTTGTTGAGGAACCATTAGAAATAGTGGGTCGTGAAGTTAAACGGTTGAAGCGAAGTCGAATCCCATTAGTTCGAACATGGCTTGGAGAAAGCTATACTCACTCTCAACTCAAATATGCTTATGCAACGTCACCTTACTAAGTCAGTCACAGATTCATACACGGAATAGGGAATTTACTACCGCCAGCGTCATTGCCGTGAGAATCTGTACAACCCCTTTTCAAGGCGAACTTTAATCGTAACTTTATCCCCCGAATAGGAATTCCAATGGTTTACTGCTTCAAGTCACGTAACTCTTCTGTCATCACGAGCAGCTTGTATCCTTTGCTTGATCTGGATGATTTTCTCAGTGGTCTCTTGAATTAGTTCTGGACCGAGTATTTGAGCTTCTCCAACTTCAGTCCAACAAATAGGTGAACGACACTTTCGACCATAAAGTGCTTCGAATGGTGCGGCCTTGATGCTGGCGTGATAGCTATTGTTATATGAGAACTCGACTAATGGCAAATGGTTAACCCAACCCTTTCCAAAGTTCATCTGGCACAAGGCTCACGAATAATCAGCGTAGTATCCTCAGGGTGAGTCTTTAACGAGTGACGTTGAGTAACATCGGATAGGACTCTTTCTCAGCTTCTCTGCATGCTAAAGTCATTACTCGTTTTGTAATGAGACGTTGACAGCTTTTCGCACCGCGAGTCACTCTATACTTCTCTTCGATATTTTGATATCATGGCGCGCACCCTTTAGTCAGGCGACTTGTACTTTGCAGTGCCTACTGCCTTTGATCAGACATTGGCATCGAATCAGTTTTGTCCGATATCGATCCAACTGAGCACATCAACCGAGCCAGCAAATGATTGAGACGGGTATTCCATGTCTCGTGACCACCTCCTTTAGGTACAATCTTGCAAGCTTATCCAAAGGATCGGTTTCTCTCATTGGTGTGAAGATCGCAGACTTAGTGAGTCGGTCAACGATCACCCAAATTGTGTCATAGCCTTGAGACGTCTTAGGAAGCTTTGTGACAAAATCCATAGTGATGTTGTCCCACTTCCATTCGGGTATCTTAGGTTGTACCAACAATCCTGATGGCCTTTGATGTTCAGCCTTGACCTTAGCATAGGTCAAACACTTGTTAACATAAGTGGCTATGTCGGGCTTTCATGTTAGGGACCACCAATATAGTTTCTCATGTCTGGTTACATATTTTGTCAGAACCCGGATGATAGAAGTAAATTTTGATTTGTGGGATTCGTGCATGATCAACAGTCCGCAAATCGCCATAACAAGGTACCAACTTCTGCCATATAGGCATAGGGTTCCATCCGCACTTGGTTCCCAAACATTTTGTTCACTAAATTGCTTATGAAATTTAGCATTTCAATCAACATTCCCCCAACTCTTCACTCTTAATGTTATGCTGTTTTTCGCGCTCGGTCTGACATTTAAGATCTGTTTAGGAATCCAAGCTAATAGTCATGACTAAGCTCGACTCTTAACGGTGGTTCTCGTTTTTCTGTCTCAAAGCATCAGCAATGACATTGCTTTCTCCCGGTGCGATAACGAATATCGCAATCGTAATCACTTAGTAACTCTAACCATCGTCGTTGCCTCATGTTCAACTCTTTTTATTTAAAATGTGGTTGCAAACTCTTGTGATCGTGAACACCGTACACTTATTTCCATAACCCATATAAATTATGTCCCTCTAAATCTTGAGAGCGAACACTACTGCTCCAAGTTCCAAATCATGAGTCGTATAGTTCTTCTCATGAATTTTCAACTGGCGTGATGCATAAGAAATCACCTTTTCTCTTTGCATCAACACAACGCCCAAACCCTTCTTTGAAGCGTCGCAGTATGCGATGAAATCTTTGCTTCCCTCAGGTAAGGCAAGGATTGGTGCACTGCACAACTTCTGCTTCAACAGTTGAAAAGCTGCTTCTTGTTTATCGCCCCACTCAAACTTGACCTTCTTCTGGGTGAGCTTGGTCATAGGTTTGGCGATCTTCGAAAACCCTTCAATGAATCTTCGATAATACCCAACAAGACCTAAAAATTGGCGAATCTCCGTTGGTGACTTAGGAGATGTCCAATCTTTAATGGATTCAATCTTGGCTGGATCCACATGAATTCCTTCACTATCAATCACGTGACCGAGGAACTGTACTTTGGGAATCCAAAATTCACACTTGGAAAATTTAGCATACAACTCCTCTTTCTTAAGCAACTCTAAGATTAGCTTAAGGTGCTCTTCGTGTTCTTGCTTGTTCTTCGAATATATCAGAATATCGTCAATAAAGACAATCACAAATTTATCTAGATATGGTTTGCACACCCGATTCATAAGGTCCATGAATACGGCAGGTGCGTTCGTCAAACCAAATGGCATAACTTGAAATTCATAATGGCCGTAACGAGTTCTGAAGGCAGTCTTCGGAATGTCTTCTTCTCGAACCCTCAGTTGGTGATAACCTGACCTTAGGTCGATCTTCGAGTAGACACTCGACCCTTGAAGCTGATCAAATAAATCATCAATTCTGGGGAGTGGATAACGGTTCTTCACTGTCAGTTTGTTTAATTCCCGATAGTCAATGCACATCCGGAATGATCCATCCTTCTTCTTGACAAACAAGACCGGAGCTCCCCAGGGTGAGGAACTGGGTCTTATAAAGCCTTTGTCGGACAGCTCTTTCAGTTGCTCCGATAACTCTTTCATTTCGGAAGGCGCCAATCGATAAGGTGCCCGTGCTACAGGTGCAGCACCAGGTACCAAATCAATTTGAAACTCCACTTGTCGAGTCGGAGGAAGACCCGGCAAGTCCTCAGGAAATACTTCAGGAAAGTCTCGAACTATTGGTACGTCCTCAAGTCGCTTCTTCTCCGACTTGTCTTCAACCTCTTTTGCAGTGACATGTGCCAAAAAGATAGGAAATCCTTTTTGCATGTACTTCTGCGTTTTAGTGCACGAAATGATGTTTAATCGTGTCACATTTCCCTGGTTACTTCCATCACCGTGTATGATTAAGGTTTCATTTCTTCCAGGGAATGCGAACAATCTTCTCGGGGGGGTGTGGCGACACACAATGACCGCGATGTTTTTGCCAACCAATCCATGCCGATTATAGCATCGAAGATTGCCAAGTTCTACAGCAGTTAAGTTTAACGTTGAATTAATGTTTAGGAAGTTTAATGTGCAACCCATAAGTATAGTGTTTAACCTCAATTATCCTCCCGTCAACTAGGTCGACATCATAAAAATGATCTAGGTAATGGCGTGATGTCAATTTGAGAGCAAAATGCAGTTACACAAAAACTTCGATCGCACCGTACCAAACAAGATATAAGCCATAGGCGGTTATTTAGAAGAAACGTACCCGCAACTGACCGTTTCTGGATTTGCCACTCGCATTTCCAACCACATACACCCTTTCGGCTAGAGCCCGTGATCACTCCCAAGCTTGATAACCACGGTTTGCCTTTGTTGTTCTTCATTCTTGGACAATCCTTTTTGAAGTGTCCCTGAGCTCCGCACTCAAAACAAGTAGGTTTCTGACCCGATCCGGTGCCCTTCTGGTTGTTAATGTTGTTGGCATTTCCCGTACCCCTACAGTCACGGGCGATGTGACCATATTTGTTGCATTTATAGCACTTTGGAGCACACGGACCGTCATGGTGGTAATTGCACTTTGAGCACAGGGGTCTAGATCCCCCATATGGTTTCTTATCACCCGATCCAGCAGTGTATGCCCTGCCGGTGTTTTGCCTCTTGATTTGTTGTTGTTGTTGATTCTGACTGTTTCGGGAAGTGTTTTCAAACTTCCTCTTGTTTTCAACTTGTCTTTCCGCAATGGTATTGACTCTCTTGTCCATCAGTTCAGTGGCCATTTCAATAGCCTCTTGCATTTCTTCGTTTTTTGAAGCTACATGTTTTCCATGGATCATGTCGGCAAACCCCCACATACCTTCAATTTTTGGTCTGACTCCTCAGGGAGCCCCCCCATCCTCACACAGAGAAGTGCTAGTTCTTGAAAACGTTGGTTGTACTTGACCACATCCGTACCTATCACTTTCAAGTTCCATAATTCAGCCTCAAGCTTCTTCATTTCGTTTCGTGGACAATATTTGTCAGTCATCTTCTTCCTTAGATCGACCCAAGTCATTGAATATGCAACATCATGAGTAACAGTCATAACATGGGAATTCCACCATGTTAGAGCACTTGCTAAGAGAGTACAAGTAGAAAACTTGACCTGGTTTTCCACCGAGCAGTTGCTTATTCGGAAGACAGTCTCCATTCTTTCAAACCATTGGGTTAACTCAACCACTCCCTCGGTGCCCTTGAAATACAGAGGTTTGCACTTCATGAAATCCTGGTAAGTGCACTCTCGAGCAACGCGTTCAGATCCCCTGACACCCGTTCCCGAAGAATGGCTATCAGTGCCATTCCTAGTTGCGTCACGTGCGGCCAAGGCGGCACTGACACCTTGATCAATCATAGCTTGGAGTTGGGCATTGGTGACCGTAGTGGTTGTGGTTGCTGTTGGGGCTGGTGTTGTTGTTGTGGCCGGTGTTGACCTTGTGGCTCTTTTTGGTGCCATTTTCTTTAATCACAAGAAAATACAATATCCGTTAGATTTCATAAAATCATAACCATGACATGACATATCCATGATAAATAAAGTGAGATCACATCACACAGTGAAATGTACAATTGAATTGTAATTAACAATGATATAACCAAATCGACATTCATTCATCACAAATTCGATTATAAACATGACATAATACCACCATTCCATATATAACTGGAAAACATACATGATTGGTTCTTGATACAAAATGATCATAATGTTAGGTTACAACAAAAGAAAACATAATAACCCTAAGCCTTACTAGCCGGGATTCACCCCGTAATACATAGTAGGCTAAATACAAAACGACTAGCCATAACAAAGTCTAATCTAAGTACTGCTACCAGCCTCCTCTGGCAGCTCTGGCTGTGCAGGACCCCCAGTGGGTCCCTGCTGTCCCTGTAATGCAGTAACCTGCCCCTGTAATGCCATCACCTGTCCCTGTAAAGCTGTCACCTGCCCCTGCAGTGTGGTGACCAGTCCCTGAAGTGGAATCATCTCTCTCTGTAGTGTCTGCATAACAGTCAATGTCTGAATAATCTGCTGCTGTCGAGTACGATCAGCAGCTCTCAACTCTCTCATCTCCTCACGCCTCCCGCGGTCTGTCTCTAGCAAATCTGAAATCGCTCTCCGTCTATTACGATCCGCTGACTGTAACTCTGTGATCTCTGACATCTGTGCATGAACTGTGGTGCGTAGTGACATAACCTCTGCACGAGCAAGATCACTCGCATCCATAGATCGTCCCCAAGCCTCTCTAGACATCCTAGCCTCAGTCTCCATCAAAAGACGTGTATGTGCATGTCCACGTCTATCTCTAAATAGCATATTGACCCGACCGGCCAATAATTGCCTTTGGCTTTGCTCATCATCTAACGCAGGTGTAAGATCCATCTGTGTCTTGCTAACCATAGAACTCAAATCTCTTACGTGTGCACCCAACTCTGTGTCGGTACTAACTGGAGCTCCCTGTAGGGTCTCAACAATCTCATCCCATGAATCCGTGATCCCATATCCAACATATCTCTCTGGGTCACGCCTGATCTCCCTGTCCATAGTGGCAACAAAGCCGTAATCTGCCCTAAGACCTCCAGCTGGTCTAGCAGCAGCAGCGGCGGAGCTCTCTCCTACCTCATATCTGGGACCAAGAGCTATACCTAACCTCTTCCGAGGTGGTAGGTTAACCTCGGGTCTATCCTCTCTATGACTGGCAGAGGGTAACAACAATGGTGGTAATGAAGTAGGAGCTGATGTGGGCATGGGTGGTGGTGCATCTGGTCTGGTGGGGGAGAGTATGAAGGGTGGTGGTAATGGTAGAGAATGGGAAGTAGCTGCAGCCTCAGCTCTCATCCAAATCGTGGCAGCTCGATAGCCCAACGAACGAATAGGACTAGGAGTGGTGCTGTCAATACAGCGTGAGGGGTGGTGATAGTGGGAAGGAATCTGGGTGGTGATGAAACCATGGAGAATAGTGGTGATGCCTTGTGGGGAAGATATAGCACGCATCTGGCAACCCAGAATCAGAACCATAAGCTGGACAGGTACTGGCATCTGGAATAGTAATCCTAGCTGCCATACGATATGCAGGGTGAGGTGGTGGTGTTGGTCCGTAGACACATCAGTCCATCAAACGGCTCCAGTCCTCCTCTGTCAGGACGGGACAGTAGCTGGTAAAGCAATAACTATAGGAAGGCAGGAGCTGATGCGACCACCTCTGCCTCCTCATCAACCTCAACACCATCTCATCATCCTCATCCTCCCTCATCTGCATCGATGTCCTAATTATCGCCTCTCCTCCTCGATTCCATCTCATCATCATCCGTCATCTACCTCCATCAGCAATAGGCGATAATCCTCCTCAGGTCCTCATCTCATCCTCCTCTGGATCTGCCCTCTGTGTCAGTATCTGGGGAACATAATCAAGAGACTATGCAGTGGGTGAGGCATCTCAGCAACGGCTGATCCTCACAACGATCTCATCATCTTCATGCTCTGGACCTGTAACATAATCTGGCGAAAGTGGTGCATGCCTCTGGCTCCTCAGGGACTTTAAGAAATATGTAGTCTTAAGAAAAATGAGATTTTTCCCATCATTGACATTTTAAATTTTGAAAACATAATTTTAGAAAATAGGTCACAAAGTTCAGGCTGTTAGATGCGCAAAGATAATGAATCGACCATATACTGTTTACCATAAGTATTTACATTGCCTTCCCTACGGATGAACAGAGTAGGATCCACCTGAACCTTTGGAGAGATCATGGGAATGCTAATTAATACAACATAACGTACCACGCACGATGAAGCTTGTTTCAACCCTTAAAGAGGATTCTTGCTTATACACGTGATTGGTGTTATCTGGGATCCACAAACCCATCCGTTGGCTAACATACACCGCTCCCGTAGATTACCATTTAAGCAACGCAGTCTTTACATCCATTGGTAAGACGACCATGTTTATTGGTGAGCGCAAACGCGAGAGAAAATCCTTATAGCCTCAAATCTTGCAACCGGAGCAAAAGATCTTCACAATCAATTCCTCATCTTGGACGGTAACCACATCCACGAACCGAGCTTTGTTCTTGAGAATACTCTCCCAGTTTCGTGCGTAGTTTTGCTTTGTAGATCCACTTCAAAGTAATAACCATAACTTTATCTGGTCGGGGTACGAGCTCCCATACACCAAGGAGTTCGAACTCATTAAGCTCTTCTTGCATTGCTTTGATCTAGCAGGATTGAGTCAAAGCATCTTTATACGTCTTGGGTTCAACAGCAGTGAGGAAAGCATCATAGTAATAGAAAAGATCTTTGCTCATTTAATTGCAGTCTTAGTGGAGACTGGGGTAGTGATTTTTCACCGATAATATTTTTCAAGTGGATGATCCTTAGACATTTGCTACTGTTATTAGAAATGGTGATCGGGATGCATAATTGTATGACTAAGATCCGTTGATGAAGATTGATCAGAAAGAACTTCTGGAATTAAAATACCAAAGTCCAAAGTACGGATCATTACCCATATGTGCAACTTCAATATCATGATTGTCTTCTTCAACATCGTTAGGAATGATGGGAGGTTGAGTTTTGGGTGTTGTTTAAGAGTTACTTGGTGATGGTGCATCTTGGTCAACTGTTGTAGAGGAAGGTGAACCGGTTGATACAACGAGAACTGGAGCAACTACTTCAGCAATTGGAGCAATGACTTCAGGGGCTGGAGGAGTGAGTAATTCATCAAACAACGGTTGAAACAATATATCCCAATCAATTCTTGAAGGTGGTACTAACGGTGTTGAAGGAGGAGGGTTTGGCACGAGTCCTGAACTGATTGTTGCAGGAGTCATTTCATGAAGTGCGGGTCCTGAACTGCTGTGTTCAGAAGCCATTGCAGTCAGCTCATCAAAATCTACATGAATTGTCTCAATGATTCGTCTGGTACGTCAGTTGTAAATTTGAAATGCTTTCTTTGTGGGTGCATAACCAATGAAAATACCAATATCAGCCTTCGGTTGTAACTTATCCAAATTCTCACTATCATTTGTCGGATAGCAGAGTGCACCAAATACATGGAAAAATGATAAGTCAGGAGGTTTGTCATGTAAAATCTCATATGGTGTTTTGCCGTGATGAAGGCGTATGATGGAATGATTTTGGGTGTAACATGCGGTAGCAACTGCTTCTGCCCATAAAAATAACAGAGCTTTTGCATAAATCAACATTGTGCGGGCAACTTCAATTAGCGTACGATTTTGTCTTTCAACGACACCATTTTGCTGTGGAGAGCGAGCAACAGATGTTTCATGAGAGATGCCAACCTTCTCATAATATTCACGCAAAGTTTGATTAACAAATTCAGTTCCATTATCTGTTCTGATGCGTCGGACAGGTACTTTAAGCCGCACTTGGATCATCTTGAGAAACTTGATTATGAAATCTGGAGCTTCATCTTTTGACCTTAAGCACTTAACCCATGTAAATCGAGAGTAATCATCAACAATGACGAGGATGTACTTCTTTCCATTAACACTTGCGACACGCATTGGTCCACAAAGATCCATGTGCAAAAGATAGAGTTTTTCTTGGTTGGTGTCTTCAGATTTAGGTTTGTGGGGTTTCTTCTTGCTTTTACACAAGCAGAACACAGATGGTCCTTTTTCAAATTTAAGCTTAGGGAGACCTCGAACAAGACCATGTCTAGCTAAATAGTTGATTGTACCAAAGTTCAGATGAGACAGACGTTGGTTGATATGTGAGAAATCACATATCTGTTTTATATCAAAAATAACCCTAAAAAGATGAAAAATGAACAAATTATGCTTGTGTATTGTGTATTTTGTCTTTTGTGATGTGTAGGTACGGATATTGCAAAAATATCAAAGAAAAGTGCCAAAATCAAAAATAAACAAAAAATACCGGGCAAAAATGAACACGAGACGGAAAGAGTACACAAGAGCGGGAATTTATCAAGCAAAGGTCAACCAAAGTCAACCAAAGTCAACCTTGGTCAACTCACATGAAGACAAAAACTTTTGAAATTACAAAAAGCCCTTAATGTTAAAACATTTTCACCAAATCCCAAAATCATAACACCGTTTGTCGTGGTACTTAGGGACTAACGGGCAGTAAGTGAGTTTTATGATACCCAAGCCCGGTACCTTTATCCACTGAGCCCTAATAAATACCTGTGGACATTCCGTTTCTTATAAACCAACGGCCAAGTTCAAGATAAAAACCCTTTTAACGGTCCAATAAAGTCTATAAATGAAGAAAAAGGGAGCGAATGGGTGAATTACTATTCATCGTCTCCCCCAAATTCACCTGCTATAATTTAAATGGTAAAAACCTACATCCCTTACGGCTTATACTACTTGGCAAACATTAGATTCGAGTACAAAGCTCCACATCAGCAAAGAATTACATCATCAAAGCTCATGATTGGCTAGCTCTGACAACTAAGAATGGCACGTGTTCTCGAAAGAAACACACCAAATTGGGAAATTTACACTAAAATCAGTGTAAAAGAAGCACATGGCTCCAAGAAGGTGGGATTGCCATGCTGGCAATCCAGGTACCGCTTATTCAATCTACGCTAAAGTATCATATGTCCAATGATTAGAAGAAAAGCCAAGGGTTGAGATAAGGGGAGCGTCGAAGCCTAGAACATTCCCCTCTGGCCGTTATATATATGGTGGCTGCTCGCGAACGCTCGCAGGCAGTCGTGGGTGTGTGGGGGAGTTTGTGGGTGGTTTGAGGTTTGGGGTTGGTTGGGTGAGCAGTTGGGGGGGGCTTTGGTTGGGTTTGGGGCGGGGGTTAATCGGGGAGGCAGGGGGCAAGAGCATGACTATTGGGGTAGTGGGTCTGGGTGCGTCAAAGGGGAAAGGCTGCGGGGTACGGGAAATAATGCTCGACGGGTTTTAACATGCGCTCTATTGGGCGTAGAAGCGGGATGTAAGCAATCTGTGTAACTTATGTAAGATAGTAGAGTTCGCAGTGAACGCTCCTCTAATGCTGAAAGGTGCTTTTAAATAAGACTTCTCAGCCGCCAAGTATTTGTCCGCAGCTTAGTTTGGAAGGGATGCCAGTTAATGAAGGGCCTGCCAGGTCCGTACCAGCGTTCTTCTAGATAAGCTGGGGCTGGGTGAGTAGTTTGTTAAATGCATTATTAGCCTTGGTGTTGGGATGTAGGATAGGGGGGATTGGAGGTCATGGGGTATAGGGTGTGCGGATGAGGGATGAGGTGCGGAGGACGGGGGGGTGGGGGGGTGGGCGTGGGTGAAGAGTGGTGGGGTGGGAGGATAGTGAGTGTTAGGCTGAGTGGGGTTGGGTGATGGAGAAATTCGTGAGTTGTTTTATACTTGTGTCATAAAACAGTCATAAAAACCAAAAAAAAATATTAGCATTACTTTGTTAGCTTATTGATCTTAGTTATTGATAATGAAGTGTTCATTAGGTTGGATATAACAGCTCATTTAGTATTGTATTGATATTTGTACTTAATTCTAAGTGTTATAAGCTTAATATGAGTTTGTGCAATATAAAGGGTTGGTTTGGCTTAAGCAGTACTCACTTAAGTTTAGGTACTCGCCAAGATCTCTTTTGGTTTCTTTAACATGAATTAAACTTCAAATTCAAGCTTATAAGGTTTGGTTTTAAGAATTTTAAGAATTTTAATCAAGTTTAAGTGTTGTGGCTTAAATCTGAGTTCATTAGCTCAGGTCATTTAGGATTTTTAGCTTAATTTAGTTCTAGCTATTAAAACTGCTCTATTTGATTTTGTTTTAATTATTACATGTTGTTGAAACAAGTTTAGAGGACTGCATCTATTGGTTTTATGATTTGGTCATATTAGTGTCAACTGCATCAGCAGTCAAAACAAGCCTTAAGGCCATATTCTAGCTTAAAATTCAGCAGGTTAGAATTAGAGTTAGGTTTTAAAATTCATTGAACAATTAGCTTATAGGTCAATCTAGATAGGTTAGGGT
Source organism: Tanacetum coccineum (assembly GCA_026074375.1). Lineage (NCBI taxonomy): Eukaryota > Viridiplantae > Streptophyta > Magnoliopsida > Asterales > Asteraceae > Tanacetum > Tanacetum coccineum. The sequence goes on along the minus strand of BQNB010042168.1, from coordinate 19,921 downwards.
TTAATTTGTTGTTAAAAGCTTCTTTAGTCATCAATTTTAGGTCTGCAAATTAGCACTTTGTTTTTTTATAAAATAATTTTAAATCAACACATACTGATTTCAATCAGTATGTACTGACTTTTTCAATTAGCTTTTTCTTAGCTTATTTGAATTTCAAAATATTTTTTTGATTAATGTTTTAAGTAGTGTTTAGGATAGGCTTTTTAGTAGTATATGTCATTAAGCCATAAGGATCCAATTGTTTGATTAAAAATAAGCTCAAAGTTCTTCTCATAAAAACCAAAAGCCTTTGTCATTGTCTTTTGACTTTGTCTTTTTCGTCCGAGATCTTTAAATCTTTATCCTTCCGTCTTGATCATCTTTGCCACCTTGCGATCTTGTGTCTTGACCAACATGCTCATACTTTGCATCATCTTGAAAGCTTGCTAATAATCTCCCTTGATAGACTTGATATCTTTGAAGAAAGATCTTGTATATATCAGAGTTTATGCGGAAGTCTTTGTCTTTAATTCTTGAGCTTTCATGATTCTTGAATCTTGATGTTTATAGAATGTCTTTGTAGTTTGAGCATGAGCATGTGGTAATGAATCCAACTTCAGCTGGAATGAGGCATCACCATCTCCATCTTTATGTATCCTGAAATAAAACAGTTAGCAATAAAGCATGTGGACGAATATGGCTTTGTCATTCGTCCGGATTTGGTTGGATTGAAAACCCTTCTGGTTTGTAGGGAAGTTTTACAGTATAAATATGTACCTGTGATCAGGTAGATTCAAGGAATCTCCTTGCCAGGTTTCCAGCTTAAGCGTAGGGATTTCATAACACAGATGTATTAGATTTGCCATGCTTGCTAGTTCTCATTGCCGGAACGTCTCAAAGCAGACAACACGGTAAGAGTAAATCAGATAGTTACTATCTTTCTCATAGAGTCGTCAATTCAATTCATTTACTGGACCTTTATCGATATCCAGTTGACACAAGCTTGATTCATATAGAATCTCGCAAGTCACCTACCGCAGTGCTGTTTGATGATGACACTGGAAGGATTTCCATTCGTCATTGTGAATACTAAAGAGTATCACTCTGAATGTTCTGGCAGAATCACAAGGATAATGCGTAGGACTCTTGTTAACAGCTTGTGAACTTAATGATGTTCGACAAGTGTTAGTCATGGAATGTGTCCTAATGAGATTTATTTGATGATCTCTTGGCTCTAGACTCGATTAGTGCGTTTTGGTTTTTAGTAATCGGAGGCTGGAGCAGACTGCCACCTATTCAATATTAACTAACTCGGAGTGAGAAAGTCAATAGTAGTCGAGTGTATCTCCGTGACAAATGAGACAAGTTTCTTTTAAGAGAAACCCGAATGGCTGGGAAGGGTTGTGCATTGCATCACTGGGTCCATGATGTCGTCTTCAATGTCAGCAATCAACATTGTGATTCTGACAGCATATGTATTGACCCGGTTTCTGCCTAAGTTGTGTGGAGGGCTGCTTTCTTTAGACCCTTTATCCATACATTTCTTTTTAATTCTTCAACCCCTTCAATGCTTACCAAGACGTCATTACTAACACCTTGTTGTGATTGTTCCAGTGTTAGCTCAATCTTAGTCGGCATTCTTCCCTTATACACATTCATCTCCAATCATACCTAAGGACTGCTATTTCTAACTATGGAGTGTCCTTGGGTAGATCCCTCCGGTTCTGGTTGGATCATAGGACAAATACCTAACCTTACCACCTTATGACTTCAGAATCGTCGTGAAATAAGATGTTGTAGGGTATGAGATCGTAACCATAAAACCTTTTTCGAAGAGTATCAAGCACTTTGAGTCGATAAGATCACTTATTATTTTCAAGATCACATTTTAAATACATTTCTCCCCTTATTTTAAATACTAATTCACTTAGTTTTTGAAATACTTTGTGATTAAAATTTGTCTTGAAATACCATGGGGAAAACTTTTACTTAGCATGAATTACATGGAACATAAACTTGCTCCCCCTCAATTTTACATATGTTTGACACCAAAAACAATGATACCAAGTTGTAAAATGAATATAAAATTGAGGGTTAGCATTGTTGAGCACACAATTTTGAAAGATTATGAATTGTCATTGAAGAATTCTTGAAAAATTGTGCTCAACCACCTAATCATCTTATAACAATCAATCTATTTAATAGTCATTATTATTCCTTTTTTTTTGTTGCGTTTTGTCTCCACAGGTTGCGTTTTTGAAGTCTTCATTGCGTTTTGACTAAACGTTACTCTGCCCAAATTTTTTATACATTGCGTTTTGATCAAGACAGACTGCGTTTTGCTCAAAGAACATTGCGTTTTGATCATAGAAGACGTTGTGTTTTGATCAAAGAGAAGTCACTGCGTTTTGATCATAGAAGACGTTGCGTTTTGATCAAGAAAAGTGACTGTGTTTTGCTTAAGAAAAGTGACTGCGTTTCGATCCGCGCATCAGGTGGTATTTGACCGAATTTAGGAATATATATTAATCACCGTTTAATCAAAACTTTACATCAAGACAAACAAACTTCATGGACTAAATACGAGGACTTTGGACTTTAATTTGGACTACAAGGACACTTAATCAACAAACTTTAACAACAAAAATTATTCATTCACGGTTTCTTCTTGATTTAGTAAAATCCCGCGAAAGAATTCTATTTCTTAGTTTAATCATAGACTTGTAAAATCCCGTGAACGGTAATTCATTTAAAACCACAATCCAACCAACACTTCATAACACTTAAGATCCTTCAATAGTGAGCCATCTTTCTACCTTTTCCTAAATTTTAGTTGTTAATAACTATTTTGGGTGATCATTATAGTGAGCCATCTTTCTACCTTTTCCTAAATTTTCTTATAAGAATATTTTGATATTATTTCTTGCTTATTGAAAAATATACATGATGCGTTATGGGATATGTTAGGATTATTTGTTGTGGCTTTGCATAGTGTTGATTGTGTTTTAAATGAGTTATAATAGGTTAGGTTGGATTTTATAGAGGCTGTTGTGAACAGTAGCAAAACGTGTTGTTCGCTCAAAATGTTTGGTTAGGGTCTGTAAAAAAATTTATGGGGGAGATAGATATATGTCTTGGCAATGAATGTGATGGTTGGATGGTCAACCAATCTATTATTTTTGGTAGTGGAGATATGGTCAAAATACTTAAATGGGTCAGTTCTGGACTTTGGTTTAGAAAAGTATTAAACACCAGGTTTAATGAGTTATATGTTTGGGTTTTAAATCATGGGCAATATAGACATCATAGGGAAGCTATATGATCTTGGCCCTCATCCATTGATTTCCTAGTTTAGGAGTTTGATTTAAAATGGCAAAAGTAAGAATTCAGGCAGCTTTCTGTTTTGACTTAGGTGAGTAAAAATCTATTTACGATGGATTGGTAAATGGTATGTGTGATTGGCTGAATGATTTGAAAATAGACTTCAGGCTTTCCAAGGTGAAAAACCTTGAGTTTATACCATTATAGATTGGTAGTACTGGTCTATACATGAAGCTAATTCCAGAATTTGGACTTTTACGTCTTGTTTAAAAATGGGAAAAATGTGTAGATAACCATAACCTAAATATTGGGATATTAAACGGTGATATTTGGTAGATTGTTTATTATCATATAGAACAGGTCATATGTCAATTTGGTGAGTCCAAAATACTTTAGTTAAGGTCAAGGAAGTATGTTGCGCAGTATCTTAGGAACATATCCTATATTAGTCAAACTTTATTAGTATTACTTTTTTACTTGTATTATTATACTAAGACAATATTGAAAACTATAGAGCTAGTTTTGTAACATGCGGTCTAGCGTCATATTTTTTAGGGTAGTGGTAGGGATTTTATCTTGTTCAAGACTTATTATACTTCTGATCTCTTTGATATCTCGGTGAGTTCATAGCCTCGCCTTTACTTTTAATGTTTTATTTAAAACCCGCGAGGGAGATACATGCTAGTTTTGAAAATTGAACACAAGATTGTTTGGTATGTTGGACCCGTTCCTGAATTATATTTTGCACGAGTTCTATCGATAACGTCCCATAGTTTCATGAACGCTTAAATTGCTTGGATTAGCGAGCGCTAATACATTTGATGACGATTTGTGATTAGAGAAATGAGGTATATTAGCGATGATACCTCGTGTGGGGGCAAAGAAAAATTGTTTATTTCATATGGTAATTTATTACATATGTGGTTGATGTTAACGCTTGAGGTGTCATGAGCTCGGTGCAAATAATTATATAACTTGTTTGATCCACAATGTTATAAGATGATGTATAAAATAAAACTTGTGTTCATGTTATGGTTTATGAAAAACTCTATGAATTCACTCAACGTTTCGTTGACTTTTTAGCATGTTTTATCTCAGGTAATCAAGGATGATGGATGACTTGGAGTTCACGAGGAGGGTCTTGCGTGGTTTTTGTTTGAACTTCTAAATATCTCCGTGTTAAAATGTTATGATACAATTTGGTATTTTGTGAAACTTAACTTTATGATGGGTGACTTTTATGGTACTTTGGTTTAACCACATGTTGAATGTGGGGTATTGTTCAAACATGTTATTTTGGGACCAATGTTATTATAACGTCTCTTTTGAGTCGTTCTTTATGAATTATGTGTGATTGTATTATGAAGTAACACCCATATATGTTCCGCTGCGTTGTCCCGAAAATGGGGGTGTTACAAGCAAGTTGGAAGATTTGGGCTTATTCGCAAGTTAGAAGAAAAAATTTCGTCATTACGTTTTGACAAAATTCTTGGTTGCGTTTTGAGTATAGAGACAAACAAGTACCGTACTTGAAAGTGACATTTGTACTTGTTGCGTTTTGGTCAAAATTCATTGCGTTTTGATTGAAAGACATTGCGTTTTGGTCAAAATTCATTGCGTTTTGATTGACAGACACTGCGTTTTGCTCAAGACTCTTGCGTTTTGATTGGAAGACATTGCGTTTTGATTCAAGTCGCTGCGTTTTGATCTCAAGTCGTTGCGTTTTGATTCTCAAGTCACTGCGTTTTGATATTTTTTTGTGTGTTGCGTTTTGTCTCCACAGGTTGCGTTTTGAAGACCATCATTGCGTTTTGACTAAACGTTACTCTGCCCAAATTTTTTATACATTGCGTTTTGATCAAGACAGACTGCGTTTTGCTCAAAGAACATTGCGTTTTGATCATAGAAGACGTTGTGTTTTGATCAAAGAGAAGTCACTGCGTTTTGATCATGGAACATAAACTTGCTCCCCCTAATATGAACAAGAAGTTAAGGAAGAGATGTGAAGAAATGTAGAGAGAGAAAGTAGAGAGTGAGAGTAGAGAGAATATGGAAGATTACTTGCACAAATGAAAAATACAAATGACCAACACCCTCTCCAAGAGTGGAGAGGGGTATTTATACTTTCTTACTAACCTAGGGTGACGCCTAGGTGTAGTGTTGTTGGGTCGGCTCGGGTTTTGGGCTTTTTTTCTTTTTTTTTTTTTTTAGACCCACACGAATACATATATTAGTTTAATATTTACAGCTCCTTTCTAGCCAATTACAACGGACTATTAAATAAAGGACCGAGTTTCCCTTGTTCTGACTTAATATTTTGTGGCTACAAAATCTGTTTTACCTCAAGAAGCTCAGCGGATGAAAAACAACCTTGTTGATGGTATTGTTATTTATGCTAAACATGTTGCAATGCATATGTTTGATGATGAGGAAACATGATTTCTGGAAGATGAGAGTCGATCAAAAAATCTGAGGGCCATTAACAAACTAATTTTCATAAAAACCTATTGTTATGAAAAATTAAGTAGACTATCTGAATTATTTGGAAATGTTTTTACTTACAACAAGAATTGTCAAATTGAGCATGCTTTCTGTTGCTTGTGGTCCAACTCCTATAGTTTTTCTTTGAATAATGTATGAGAATGCTCTGGTAAGAGGATCTTGTGATCTAAGGTAGAACTTTGGTGATGATGAAAGCCTTATAAAAAAGTCATTTAAATGTTTTCACCTTGCTAGGTTTTGGACATGAATGTAGGTTGAAGATAAGGACGTTGTTACACGTAATTGCTCGTACAATGAGTGGATTTGACGAAATGGGGGGTTTGAACTAATGACTAAAGTTGTCGTTTCTTTTAACTAAAGAAGAGTTATTGCCATTTCTTATAAATCTTATTACATTAAGTAAGGTCTTAGTTCTTTCTGTGTCGTTTTGGTTCGATGAAAGATCTTTTCCTGAAATCTGTTGAATTAAATTGGAAGTGACAGATAAATTAGTTTTACTCAACGAGTACGCTTTTGGTTTGTTTTATACAACGTCATTCAGGTTGACATAACAAAGTGTTTGATGAGAGATCGTTAAGATATATATATATGTATCCTTTTGGAGCTTCAAGATATTGATCCGGACTATACGTTTTATGCGTATCAAAATATAACGGTGTCAAGTTCGTTAATCCTATATACATATGTTGAAAATGTCCTTTATATGTCTATTGATTGGGTGTTAACATCATCTATTAACTTAATTGCACAACTTATTTTAAGTGATTCTAGGTGTAATAGATCAGAAAAGTGGGAGAAATGATCTTTGTGCTCTATAGAGCCAGGTTGTTGTTGTGTTTCTGATCCGTGATGGAGCTGATGCGTTTTTGATGAGTGTCGACTGGTCTACAAAGTCGCGTGCATAAATGATGCTTTAGAGCATATATAGGTAACTTGTTTTAGCTCTGACGAACTGTAGAAATAACGTATTGTGATTTAACATCTTGTCTTATTTGAGTCCCTAATGTTAATACCTTACATCATTGACCTTAATTCTTTTAAAAAACGAATATTGATCAGGGAATCTCCTTGAAGTGTTAATATTACAACAAATAACTTGCTCTATGAACTCTATTTAGATATTTTGTATAATAATGTTAGATATAAGCTCAGTCTACAAGATAATGATCAGTACATTTGTAAGTTGAAGGAAATTATAAAATCAATGAGAGAAAAGTCTAAGGAAGAGAATGTCAATTATGATTATTGTGAAATTGAGACTAAAAATGTGGAACTGGAAAATAGTGTGCCAAATTGCTTTCGAAAAACGAGTATCTTTGCAAAGAAATTAATCATGTGAAACAGGTTTTTAAAGAGCAGTTTGATTCAATAAAAAAGACACGTGTTTGTACTAAAGAACAAAGTGACTCTTTAATTGATAAACTAAACTTAAAATCTGCTGAAATGAGGATTTAAAAGCTCAAATTCAAGATAAGGTTTTTGTGATAACATCATTGAAAAAATGATTTACAAAAAGTAAAAGGAAAAGAAATTGTTGATATTGTTGCACAAATACCATCTACCAACACTATTGTTCCAAGCATGTTCAAGCTAGACTTAGAACCTTTAGCTCTTAGGTTATTGCAAAATAGGGAAGCTCACATAGAATACCTTAAGTACACTCAGGAACAAGCTTATATTATTTGGGGATTAGTCAAACAAGCTAAAGCAAAACAACAGTTAGATAAAGAGTTAGACTTTGCCTGTAAGCATGCCCAACGAATTCAGGAGTTACTTGTATATGTTCGAGATACATGCCCTAATGCGATTAATCTTAGTGCTAAAAAGGTTGTTGTCATACCTAAAACAAATATCAAGAAAGTTAGGTTTGCTAAACCTCTCACATCCTCAAGCAACATTAAACATGTAGAGTCATCTAAAACATCAGATTCTAACACACCTGTGTTGTCTCCTATAGGATTGAATTGTTCTATTAGTAATTACGGATCAAAGCCTACATGCAATAAAAAGAATGATAGGATCTCACGAACACCGAGTATGAACATTAAGAATAAAGTAGAAGCCCAACCTAGGAAAGTTAATAAAAAGAATCATGTTGTTAAACCTATTTGTGATGTTGATGTTAAGCATTCACTGTTAAAAGCGAATTTTGAAACTATTTGTAGATGACAAGAGCTTGTACAAATTCAGGGATGACTCACTCCCTAGGGGACCAAGAGCACACATTATACCAACTAAGAACTTGTACAAACCTAAGACTCATTATACCTAGTACATGACTTGTGTTTTTGACTAAGGTCTCCTTATTTCCCTCCCCTTGTCCAACCGCCCCCCCCCCCCCATTTATTTCTACTAGTTTTGACTACACTAATAGTAACTTGGACTCATTCTTGTAGTATATAAAGTCTTAGACTTGTAGTAGAACACACACATCTCATTTCCTTAAGAAAAACGTACATAAACTCTCTCTTTGGACCATACTAGCCCACTGCAAGAAATAACACAAACAAACCATCCATATAATTTTTCTTACCAAGTATTCAAGTGTTCTAGTATCATATCTAAGACATTCTAAGGTGTATTGAAGGCTTGGTTTAGTATTTAAAAGGGTTAATCAAGAAAAGTTCAAGATTAGGGTTTCTTGGAAAATTAGGGTTTTCTAGTCTTGGAAGCTTGGGTTTTGATTCTAAACTAGGTTTTAGAACTTGTTTCTCTTCATCATACTTCATCTTAAGGTCATCTAAAAACCCTACACTCTTTATATTTGTGATTTTATGTGTATATAATGTCTATGTAGTAAATAACCATCTAGGAAATATATTAAGATGTAAAATGGATTATTACTATTGATCATGGTTTGAAATACTTTTTCATATGTTATATTGATGTTAAAAACATGTTGGAATGAAAGTATATACCTTATATAAGTGTGGATTACTTTATAAAAGTATATAAAAATTAATTGTTTAAAAGTTTATTTATTAAAGTTTATAAGTAAATAAATGTAAGAACTTGTTATTCTTGGACAAATGATGGACTAGAGACCTTAAATAAATATATGGAACTTGTGGTTTAAAATATCGGGATAGAGGGACATTGTAATAATACATTGATGCCAAAAGGTTTATAAAAGTAAGTTTAAACACTTTTTATGTAAAAACCTCAAACCTTCTATTTGAAATTCAAAAATAAAACTTTTATTTTATATTTTATTAAAATACAACATGTCATGAGGATCGTAAGCATATAAAGAACTCGAAAATCCGAGCTATAACGAAGAAGTTACGCCATTTGCAAGTTTACGATAATAAATACTTTTATAAAAATAATTTTAAAAAAATAAATTAATGTTCATTACAGAAACCTTTTGGAAAATATTTTATTTACATAGAATTTTTAATTACAAGGACGTGCTCAAAAGAATCACTAAAAACGGAATTAAAACGAATAAGTTATGACTTTCAAAAGATTTCGATAATTAAATTTATAAAAATAATTTTATAAATAATGATGAACAGTAAAAATTACTGTTCATCAATGAGTTAAAAATATTAAAATTTAATATTTTGATACATCTTCTTAATACGAAACCGTGGACATAAAAAACGTACAAAACAGACTTAAAACGAGAAGGTTACGACATTTTTACTAAGGTAATATTTATAAACATTTTAACTTTATAAATATTATTCCTCAATTACAATTAGATGGTGATGTAACTATATAGAATTATATATGGCATTAGTTATTCAAAGTATTTAGTACTCATACGACCTATAATTAATTAGGTTGCATTCGGACATTTACGTGACGCATTTCATTCTGTGATTTACATTGTTGCTCATTCACTCAAGGTGAGTTCATAGCCTCATGTTTTTACGATTACAATGATTTACAACTTTTGGGGTGAGAAACATGCATTGTTTTACAAATTGGATGCAAGTGTACATTTTAACATGATTACGTGTTTGCCTAAGTAGCGATAACCCGTTGAGCCCGTTATTGTGAACTGTCAATTACTGAGTAAGCACGAATGTTATAAATAGATCTATTTGGGATTGACCTCCCTGTTCGGGGGAGTAGCGCTCACTGTGCCGGTTTTCCGGACAACGAACGTATACCATATCGGATTTGGGATGTTGCGGGTTAGAACATCATCAAGGGCAAGGTAGGCAATTTATATTGCAATTCATACATGTTAAGCTTCAGTGTCATGAGTTTAAGGAAACGTAATTACATCTTGCGATGTTTGTATCTGTTGCATTATCATACACTTGGAAGTCTTGCGGTCCTACATTATATTTACATAAACCTGTAAATTCAACAAATTTATGTTGACGTTTTAAAGCATGTTTTTCTCAGGTCAATAAGGTACGAGACAAGGATACATTAGTGGTCGTTATTTTGGATGTCATTGCATAAAGATTTAGAAGCATTACATTTTGGGGATATTTGTTATGTTTAAAAATATTTACATTTACAAGCGAACATGTTAAGCCGTTGTGCTTTTGTAACAAACAATTTCAGTTATTCCAATGTATCAGTTTTCAAACGACTCATATAGAGGTCGTTCTCATATCTTGTGCTATTGACCTATGATGTAACGCTCCCATGACCCATATTCCACTGCGACCCGATTTAGAGGTGTTACAGATTGGAATCTAGAGCCAAGGTTATAGAGAACCAGGTCAAATATTTTTACTTGGACTATAACCATCATTGCATCATACAAAAGTTTTTCACGGGACATACATACACTATTTGTTTACATTAGTTGGTCATACTAGATGCTTACATGATTAATATACGGGTTTATATTACATCACGTATATTATTACACATGATTTATATATATATATACTTATCTTCTCCTAAGTATTTTACATTGGTTTATATAAGAGTTGTCTATATAAATACTAGAACATTTCTCAAGACATTACAAAAAAACATGATGGTCTAAAAACTCTTACACAACTTTAACATATTATCTCGTAACATTTCACCTTTGGAGCACGAATTTTAGAACTAGACTAATTATACTACTCCTCTGATTTTGAAGATAATGGCACCGAAGAGAAGAGCCACCACAACAACTACCACCACTACCCCTATAACCAATGCTCAGCTTAAGGCACTAATTGCCTAAGGATTTGCTGATGTGTTGGCAGAACGTGATGCAACCAGAAGCAGAAATGGCGATGACAGCCTTGATTCAGGAACTGGCGGGAGAAGACAAACACTTCCTACTCGTGAGTGTACCTACAGTGACTTCCTCAAATGTCAACCCCTGAACTTCAAGGGTACTGAAGGAGTTGTTGGTCTTACCCAATGGTTTGAAAAGATGGAATCTGTTTTCCATATAAGCAACTACACAGTGGCATACCAAATCAAGTTTGCAAGTTGTACTCTGCAAGGAATTGCTCTTACGTGGTGGAATTCCCACGTTAAGACTGTTACCCATGAAGTTGTGTATGCAATGACATGGAAAACATTAAAAAAGATGATGACTGACAAGTACTGCCCAAGGGGCGAGATTAAGAAGCTTGAAATTAAGATGTGAAATCTGAAGGTTAAGGGTACCGATGTGGTAGGCTATAACCAACGTTTTCAGGAACTGGCATTGATGTGTGATAGGATGTTTCCTGAGGAGTCAGATATGATCGAGAAGTATGTCGGTGGTTTGCCCACATGATTCACGGAAGTGTGATGGCATCTAAGCCTAAGACAATGCAAGATGCAATTGAATTTTCAACTGAACTGATGGACAAAAAGATCAGCACTCTTGCTGAACGTCAAGCTGAGAACAAGAGGAAACTTGATAACAACAACCAATCTCAACAACAACCTCCCAAGAAGCAAGGTGTGGCTATAGCTTATACCGTTGAGCCTGGTGAAAGGAAGGAGTATGCTGGAACTCTACCATTGTGCAACAAGTTCAAGTTTCATCACAATGGCCAGTGCACTGTAAAGTGCGCAAACTGCAAGAGAGTTGGTCACTTGACCCGAGACTATAGGAGTCCTGCTACTACTAACAATCAGAAAAACCTCACTTGCTATGAATGTGGGAATCAAGGGCACTACAGGAGTGATTGCCCGGAGTTAAAGAACCAAAACCATAGAAACCAAGCTAGAGGTACTAAAGCACGTGGAATGGTCCATACCTTAGGAGGAGGAGAAACCAATTAAGACCTTAACAACATGGATAATGATATCAATGCTTAGACTCTATTTCCTTTAAGAAATTCTCGTTGTATTTTCTCTTAAATTTCCGTTGTGTTGTACGAATGATTTCTAATTTATCAATCAAATCAATGTGTTGTGAATATTTCGTCAAAATTACTTTAATTCTCTACTTATTTATATAAGCCACTCCACAAATATTATGAAATTATAACATTATTTTGACGAAAATGAGCATCGCATCGTTAACCCTCAAATATACATAGCTTGATCACCTATGTATAATTCAGGAAGGACCATGCCCATGCTGAGAGTAGTCACCTTAAAACTTCTTGTCAAGAAACAATTTTCTATTTATATCAAGTTTGTGTGCGTATTCATAAAATGTATTTATCACGAGGAACCAAACTAATAATCATAATAACTAAGTAAACTCTTACACCACCTTACTATATAAAGTCGGAAAAAAAATGTTATAACTGACATGTTAAGCCGAAGGGAACAAATAAGCCCACTAGAAGCCGAGCCTTGGTCGCAACAATAAATATTAAACCAACGTCACTAATCTTGAACGCTCAAGTTAAAGAAATTTAGAAGGGGAATGCAAACAAGTTACCAAGCGTGGTAACGAAATTATCAAAAGGTATAAATAAAAATTAAAAATAGATTTGTTGCCACAACATCCGTTTATTACTTTAGAAATAAGATTACATAAGAACAAAAAGGAAATACAAGTTTTATTACAACCCTCCCCTAATAATAATATATATTCCTTCCAAAATAGATCCACGCCAATAGCTAGGACAATGATCGGTGCGAGGAGCGCTAGGATTGCGGCCAAATACTGAAATTCTTCTTCGTAGGGGACGTAGGCAAGATAAATGCCAAGTGCTATCGCGCTCGCCATAGCCACGAGTGTAATGATATACAACATTTTTGAGATTTGGATGAGAGAAAATATAAGTGAGAGATTTAGTGTTGTATGGAGAAATGGAGGATAAAAATTTGGTATTTAAAAGGAGGAGGTAACCGTTGGTCACTGTTCACGTATAATATATATATATATATATATATATATATATATATCACCTCTTCATTAATACCACTCCGGAAAGCAACTAACCTCTTCATTAATACCACTCCGGAAGGCAACTCAAACTGAATTTCGGGACGAAATTCTTTTAACAGGAGGAGACTGTAACAATCCGTATTTTCAAGTCATTTTACGACTCAATATTTCCCTTTATTTATTTTTAGAGTTTTACGCATTTACTTTTAATTTTAATTGTTAAGTTAAATCGCGTAAACTAAAAATCAACGTTCAACGTAAACGGGCACCAAACAAATTAAATTTTACGTTAAGCAAGCATTATATTAATTTTACGAAAGCAATAATCAACTTTTTATATTTTATTTTTATTGGTTACGTAAAACGTTTACGTTTCGCAATTAAATACATTTAGGCATACCCGGAAGCACCAATACCTATCTATACTCAAACAAATACCCACTATTATACCCAATACCTAAAAAATCATAAACTTTTGTCCTTTCCTCCCTTAATTCGCGCAGCCACAAAGACCATAGAACACAAAAATCTACTTAGTCTTATTTCCAAACATGCACACATGAGGACTAGAACTTGTAGCTAGCAACCTTGACCATTTTTCCTTGTTTTGCTCTCCTTGTAACCCTCCTCCTTAGCTAACTTGGTCTTGGACTTTTCTAATAGTGTCTTTGACTACCTTTTGTATATATAAGAAGTGGTATACTAGTCTTCATGCATTCATACTCTCATTTCACTAGCAAACTAAAACCATTCTCGTTGTTTTCTCTCCCTACCCACGGCTCATTCTCAAAAACCAAGAACAAATCATAATTTTTCTTTCTAGCAATCATACAAGTGATCTAGGGTATTATCTAAGGTGTTTGGAAGTATATTGGAAGCTTGGGTAATCATTCTAGCAAGGTTTATACAAGATCAAAGTTAGGGTTTTCTCATTAAGGTTTCATTTGGAGTTTTAGTTTTTAGGGTTGATATTGTGATCTTCATCATCCTACACTTACCTAAGGTCTTCTAAACCTTAATCTTTTCATTACTTTACTTCCATGTTTTGCATACTAGTTATCTTGTTAATCACCACCTAGGTTTATGTTTCTATGAGTTTACAAAATAAAATGTACATATATGATATTCAAACCTAGGTATTATTGTAATGAAATAATGCTTAAAATACAAAGAACACACTTATTATGAGTATGGTTTAACTTATAAAGTTCATGGATAATTTACTTGTTGAAAGTTTAAATACAGAGTTATATATATATATATATATATATAAGGGATCTGGTGAAAAGAAAAACTATAATGAGAAGAATAAGAAGGATTTATAACCACGCATTTTAAATAAGAGAGAGAATTTTAATGGGAGATGCATCTATTTTTGTAGGTGCATCTTAAATATGTGGTTGTGGTTTCTTCTTATCATTCTTATTTTAAGTTTTCTTTTTATTTGATCCTAACTCTTTTTCTCTCTCTCTCTATATTATATAGATATTTATTTAGATCATCATGGACACATTCTTGGGACAAAATGGACTAGAAGACTTAAATATTTTAAGAGTTGTGGTCATAAAAATATGGTAGAATGACTTGGTTGTAATAATTTATGCCAAAAAGTTTTATAAAATCAAGTTTAAACACTTTTTATGTAAAAAATCAAAGCATTTCTCTTTTGATTCAAAAAATGAAACATTATTTTTATTTTCTTAAAATATCTATATGTTTTGAGGATCGTAAGATTTAAATAGAACTCGATAAAAAACCGAGTATAACGGAAGAGATACGCCATTTACAAGTTTACAATAATAAATGCTTTTATAAAAATAAATTGTTGTTCATAACAGAAGCTTTTTGGAAGAAAAAAAATTAGATAGAACTTTTAATTACGAAGACGTGCTCAAAAGAATCACTAAAAACGGAATTAAAATGAGCAAGTTATGATTTTTGCGAGATTACGATAACTAAATATATAAAAATAGTTTTATATAATTTATAAACAGTAAAAAGTTACTGTTCATCAGTAACAAAAATATTATAAATATAATATTTTGATAGATTTTCTTAATACGAAACCGGGGACGTAAAGAACGTATTAAACGGAGTTAAAACGAGAAAGATATGCACTATTTTTATACTTGTGCACTATTTCCTGACATGAATAGTGTTTGTTCGTTTTTTAATAAAAATTTCACGAAACATTTTAGAATCACTTATATAATATTTATACAAGTTTTAACTTTAGAAATATTACTTTACAACACGATTGAACTACTTATACGATAACATTATACAAATAATAAAAACATTAAATCAAGTGTTTTTAACAAAAAGTATTAGTTGGTGGTGTAACATTTTAACTTGTGATGTGGTATTTACATTAAGTACATTAGACTCATTCGACCTATAATTACTCAGGTTGCATTCGGACATTCGCGTGACGTTTTCACTTATTTGATATTCGCTATCCGTTTATTCACTTGAGGTGAGTTCATAGCCCCATGTTTTTACGATTACAATGATTTACAACTTTTGGGGTGAGAAACATGCATTGTTTTTCAAATTGGACGCAAGTGTACATTTTGACATGATTACGTGTTTGCCTAAGTAGCGATAACCCACTGAGCCCATTATCATGAACTGTCAATTACTGAGTAAGTGCGAATGTTATAAATAGATCTATTTGGGATTGACCTCCCCGTTCGGGTGAGTAGCGCTCACTGTGCCGGTTTGCCGGACAACGAACGTATACCATGTCGGATTTGGGATGTTGCGGGTTAGAACATCATCAAGGGCAATGTAGGCAATTTATATTGCAATTCATACATGTCGAGCTTCGGTGTCATGAGCTTAGGGAAACGTAATTACATTTTGTGATGTTTGCATCTGTTGCATTATCATACATTTGGAAGTCTTGCGGTCCTACATTATATTTACATAAACATGTGAATTCACCAACTTTATGTTGACGTTTTAAAGCATGTTTTTCTCAGGTCAATAAGGTACGAGACAAGGATACATTGGTGGTCGTTATTTTAGATGTCATTGCATAAAGATTTAGAAGCATTACATTTTGAGGATTTTGTTATGTTTTAAAATCTTTACATTTACAAGTGAACAGGTTAAGCCGTTGTGCTTTTGTAACAAACAATTTCAGTTATTCCAATGTATCAGTTTTCAAACGACTCATATAGAGGTCGTTCTCATATCTTGTGCTATTGACCTATGATGTAACGCTCCCATGACCCATATTCCGCTGCGACCCGATTTGGGGGTGTTACATACAACAAAATAAGTAATAGTTTTAATACGACTTTAACGAGACAAGTTCAATGCGATATAAAAATCCAATGGAATGCGACCATCATGCGAAGACTCCATGAACTTCATGATATCCAATGCAAACTAGAAACCTGAGAAATACATGCTAAAATGTCAACATGAAGTTGATGAGTTCATATGTTTAAGTAAAGTATTTACGAGAAACCAAAAGTGTTTATTGACTACTGCTTCACTCACAGTATCATGAAAAGTGTTTAGTGACTACTGCTGTAACATTTTGTATTTTCAGGTCATTTACGACGCTATTTAATTCACTATTTATTTTAGTTTCGTACGCGTTTACTTTTAATTCTTATTATATAGTTAAATCGCGTAAGCTAAAAATTATCATTTAACGTAAACGGACACCAAACAAATTAACGTTTACGTCAAGCAAGCCTTATATTATTTTTACGAAAGTAATAATTAACCTTTTATATTTTATTCTCTTATTGTGTGGTTACGTAAAACGTTTTCGTCTTCGCAAATTAAATACGTTTAGGTATTCCGGAAATCACCAAAATCTTATTACGCTTCAAAAAATACCCGCTATTATATACAGATACCAAATTTTTATAAATACTTTACAACACTTAATCTCCCCTTGTCGTCCCACAATTAAAGGAATAACTACAAATTATGGCAAATAAGGCAACCAACACATTTGTCTCATCTCCTGGATTATAGCAACGTCTTTTATTATTGGGTACAACATTTGCACAAATCATGGGATAAAAGTATAAGGTGCCTTGTGTTTTCTCTTGCTGGTTCTTTCTCACGCCAACACACCATTTATTTTGGTCAATTCTTATCCTAAGTGTTCCTAATAACAATTGCTAGTAACATTCACATGCTTGACTTATATAACTTTATAAGAATACCAAGATCTTTAATAATATCAATACAAAGTAAAAACACGTGATCTATTTTCTCTTTGCTAACTTCAGATCAACACAAGGAAAACATTAGCTTAGTGTTTTTGATTTTTAGCAAGGATTTACAAGGCAGTTTCAAGGGTTTAAGTTAGTATCAAACAATTTGGGGTTGATTTAAGTTAGTATGTGTCTGAATATCTTCACCCCAACCTACATCTTTATCCATGGTTCATACACTATATTCTTTTTACTTTCATTTTATTTACTTACATTTATACATATTTATTATCTTATTAAATCACCACTTAGTTTTGTATTTTAACAAGTTTACAAGAAAACTAAAATTTTACATAAATAAGTAATTACTTACACATGGTGGAGATGATTTACAAATATGATAGAACATGAGAAAATACTTACTTTGGTATACTACATGTGTTGGTTAATTTATTTAACTAATTGTTAATTTATTTCACATAAACTAGTTTATATAGTTTTTCAATATGGTTGTTGTTATTGATATTTTATTTACATATTGAGAATAGATGGATGGGACCAGGATTAGTGGATGTTTGTGATATAAAAAAAGTGGTTGTGGTAAATTTAAAGGACTTGTAGTAATAAAAACATGGTAAAAATTATAAACTAGAAAATTACACATGCTTTTTTTTGGGACAGCGGGCCCTTCTAATCTTGACACGAATTTTTATGCAAGGTATAGATCTGATATTAAAGTAGTTCGTCTCAATACGATTTCGTGCATATAAAGAACTCGAAAAACGGACGTAAAACGAAGAAGTTATGGCCAAAACGAGTTTAGTAAATTACCGACAAAAACTGATTTTTGGTTCGCTTCAGGAAACAGATTTGATCATTGATCTTTTTGACATGCTTCGGGTCTGGGTTGTTTTAAAACAAATGTTAAAACATGTAGATTGTAATTTTCCGATTAAATCCTCGAATTGGAACGTCCCGTAACTCATTATAACGAAGGAGATACGCCCTTTTAAAGTTTGACTATTTTTTTTGAAAATTTATTAAGTTTCCTGCATCCTTTAAAAGAAACATGCTTGCTGATGTGAATAGTAATTTAGTGTTTTCGAGTGTTTTCGGGTCCGTTTGGACTGTAAAAACCTTAAGAAATAATAGTGTGACATTTACATAATATTAATACGCGTTTTAAAACGTTATAAATAATTACTACGAATCTATTAAAGTATATATTTTGACACAATAGAAATAATAAAAATACTAGACCAGTCGTAAACGAATATAATCAAATTACGGACAAATAAATATATACAAGTGTATATACTTAGATGTTAATCGACAAACGTAACATAAACATTGTTTAACTTATATACTCAAACAAAAACTATTAGGTGGTGATATAACTTGATAATATACATTGTTGTATTTATTTTAAATACATTATTTCTTACACGACCTATATCTAATTAGGTTGCATATCGATCAATTGTGACGACATTCTTTGTTGATTTTTCTAAAATCAATTCCATCACTTAAGGTGAGTTCATAGCCTCGCATTTCAATCTTTTCAATGTTTTATAAACCCGCGAGGGGAATACATGCTCGTTTACAAACTTGTATATTTTACTACAGTACAATTACCTTTCAATACTTTGTGAGTTCATAGCCCCACCTTTTCCTCTTTTAATGGTTTTCATAAACTGTTTTCGGGGTGAGAATACGTGCTTGTTTTACTACCTAAACTTATTGATTTCTATACGTAAGCGTTACCTGACTATTTTTACTAAAGCTTGATTTGTTTACCACATGATTTGAGATCGTTGAATACCTATATCTGAAACCGTGAATTTTGGACACAAGTGTTTTCAAAATTGTATGCTATCCAGATTATTGCATGAATGCTATTGCCTAAGAGCCACGATTACTGGTGCAAATCCGTTATAATTACGATTACTGGTGCAAATCCGTTATAATTACGATTACTGGTGCAAATCCGTTATAATTACGAACTCTGGTGCAATTCCCTTATAATTACGAATACAACTTCGATGTCATGAGCTTAGTGCAATAATAAATGTTTTGGACTTCGGAATACGTACTTAGTCCACCATTACTTAAATCTTATGGACCACCACTAAATTGTTTGATTACACTAACATTTCTTGATTTATTAAATCACTACTTGGATTTCGGAACTGATACTTTTAAATGCTGTAACGCTACTTTTCTTTTGAAATATTTCTTAAATTATTTCAATATTGTTTTTACTTAAACCTATGAATTCACCAACATTATTGTTGACGTTTTCGCATGTATTTTCTCAGGTTATTGCTTTGCTAAGTGGAGCATTGGGAGCATTCGAGTCGCGCGGATATATTTTTGAACGCTTAATAATTTGAGTACCATTAAATAAACAATTTGACAATGTTTTCTAATACATTACAAGTGAGACATGTGTAACTCTGACATTTTTATTAAATTGAATGTGACATTTTATTAAACGTCTCTTTTGAGGTCGTTTTCTGTAACTTGTGCGTATGAACTATGAAGTAGCACCCCATAGTGGTATTCCGCTGCGTTGTTGTGATTTTGGGGGTGTTACACAGAGTGTCGGGTGGCGATGAGGCTGTTTTACATAGCGTCAAATAGGGTGTTTAGTGGATATCACAATGTTGGATCTTTTGCGATGCTT